>CM061227.1:59118907-59258907 GCA_030844895.1 Ambrosia x helenae
TACCCCGGAAGGTCCCGGGTTGAAAAATTTAATATGATTTAATAAAAAATGTTAAAAAATGATAAAAGAAAGAAAACTCAAATCACGAAAAAAGTAAATAACTTAAACATAATCAATCTTAGTTAAAAAAAAAACATTTATTTAAAAAGTTAAAAAAAAAATCATCATCATCATCATACTCTATTAATCCCGCCTATAGCAATGCTAAGGTAGGGTCTGAGAGGGTAAGATGTAGACAGCCTTACCTCTATCACTAAGAATAGAGAGGTTGCTTCTAGTGAGACCCCCCGCTCGATGGTGGTTTGGTATAAGCCTTGGACATAAGGCACAAAACACTTAGCAATTGGGACAAACCCGATCGGTGCATGTACCCCTTTGTCTTTTGGCTATCAACGCCACCACATGATGCATGATTAACCGTCCGTCGTTTTTTAGCGTTATTTTCACACGAAAAAAGTAAAATAACGTTAAAATTGGTGCAACTTTACTTTGGCCCCCCAATGGCCACACATATATACATTTAATGCTCACACCGTAAGTGGGGCGTTACAATTTGAAATATGTATTAAAAGAATAACATTCAACATATAATCATCTTCATGTAATTTAAAATATGTTACAATTTGACTTTGACTTATATAGATGTAGAATTCATGATGGGGTTTGAAAAATATAACCATTCTAATAATACTAATAATAATAGTAATAATTAGAGAGAATTACAAATACAAAGATTGTCCTTTAATTATACTAGAAATTGCATGTTCTGTCCTTTATGGAAATTTTTCACCTCATTCTGTCCTTTGTTTTCTCAATTTTTCTACACCCTTTGTCCTTAGCTTAACTTAGTTAAAAAACTTGGTTAACTTTATTTTCTAAGTTTATACTTTTAGCCCTTATAGTTTTGATCAAACCCTAACCCTTGATTGACCTCGAATTCGACCACGATAATTAACGAAATCACAGGCTATAATAGAACATCAAATCCGATCAAAACTATGTACAATAATCGTCACTGGCCTGATCGTTTTTTAGGCTACATCGACGATAAAATTGCGACTGTTTGATCTTGTCTTCAAATTACGAACTATTTGATGGATGTTTTTGGTATATTTTTGCACAGAAACGGTCGATTAAGGCATAAGTGTTTAGCATATTCCATAAACGTTTAAAAATGTATTTGAGAAAAATAAAGGTCTTTAAACGTTTAAAAATCCACTTGCAAAAACCGAGCCTCTATACCATAAATTGAAACCTATTATAACATCTTATGCCTTAGTCCGGCCCGTTTATGTGCAAAAATATACCATAGACACCCCCTAAATTGTTCGCAATTCGAAGAATAAGATCAACAGCCGCAATTTTAATCAATCGATTTAGCCTCGAAAATGATCAGGCCAGTACGATTATTATACATGGTTTTGATCGGAATTTGATGTTCTATAATAGCCCTGTGAATTCGTTAATTGCCGTGTCGAATTCGAGGTCAATCAAGGATTAGGGTTCGATCAATACTATAGGAGCTAAAAGTATAAACTTAGAAAATAAAGTTAACCAAGTTTTTAAACTAAGTTAGGCTAAAGGACAGAGGATGTAGCAAATTGAGAAAACAAAGGACAGAAAGAATGAGTGAAAATTTTCCATAAAGGACAAAACATGCAATTTCTAGTATAATTAAAGGACAATCTTTGTAATTCTCTCTAATAATTATTACTCTTGTAATTAAAAAAAATAAAAAAAATAACCTTGTTATAAGGTGACATCATGTGTTGCAGTGTTGCACGATTCTTTCTCCTAGCTTTTCTTGATGAAGTATACCTATCCATCTTTAGAAGAGTAAAATTTCAATGATAGCATGGCGATTGGGCTGAAATTTCAACATCGTAGATAAGAACCTGTTTTTAAAAAAAAAACATGATTAATGAATAACCTGAACACTTTGTGTTTTTTTTTTTCTGTATGAACATAACCCCACAAAAAAAAAGTCGTTTTTTTTCCGTTTTTTTATATAGCACTATGGTACTCGTTGGAAAAGATATAAAACGCTCGTTAATTTGGTGTAATTTTTTATTAAAAAAAATCTTGAATATAAAAGATATTAACGTTTAAAAATTATGGGAGGAAACATAAGAGAGAAAAATTTAAATTTGTTTTTAATTTTTTTTTTCCTAAAATACTCAATTTAATTTAGTAATTGAGAATTGAGAGATAGAGAGATAAATTTAGGGTTTTATGTTTTATCTTTTTTTTAATTAAAAAAGGAAATAATTCAAAAACATTAAAATCTTTCAATTATGATGCCACGTGGCAGTTTCATGAAGAGGTTGAAGGCACCATTGCACGCCACGTCAGTAATCTTCAATTCTTTTATATATATTAATAGATAATAGATTAATAGATATGAAGTTGGATCATCTAAATTAATAAACCCACTAAGTCATGCATCTGCCGATACAATGTCAAACTTCACTGCATGAAAGTCTTTATATTTAATTAAATTTCAATTTAATTTAAATAATTGTTATGATTGCTTTTAGGGTTATATGTTTGTGATTTAAAAGTAAAACTCCACTCTCTCTTTGTCATAGGAGGAGATGGACCTTGGATGGTCGGTCTAATGTGATGGATCGGTCCGTTGGATATATGATGGGGTGTTAAGAAAAACCGTAAATCAAATAAAAACTAAAAAACCGAACCGTAACCATAACCGAAATAACCAATCCGAACAACGAATTTGGTGTTTGGTTTGGTTTTAACCGAAACCGAATTGCTTATTCGGTGTTTGGTTTGGTTTTTGGTTCTACTGGCGAAGCTTGACCCGAACTTCGGGGGTCGAAAGTCACCGGGTGGTCGGAAATCACTAGTTTCGGGGGGTCGAAAACCAATTTTCGGGGGGTCAAAACTGTATATACAAAAATATTTCTATACGAATACTATATAATCGGAACTTCTGAACGAAAATTCGGGGGGGGGGGGGGGCGGCCGCCCCTCCCCGCCCTTTAAAAGCTACGCCACTAGTTCTACATTTTTTTTATTTGGTTTATTTGGATAACCGAATAAACCGGTAAAATAATTAATTATTAAATAAAAATAATAATATTTAATAACTCATATATAATATATAAGCCCAAAATATTAAACCCAACCCAAAATAAATAAAGTCCACCAATTTGTAAAGATAATAATCTGAGAATAAACTAGTAAACTAGGGTTCATTTTACTATTTCTAATTTTTATGATGTTTCTGTTTGCGTGGTTTGATTTTTTTGGTTTATATTTATTGCAAACTTTCTTTTTGGATTTTGGAACATATAGGTATATATGTTAGAAAAAAAAACTTCGTTTCAATTTGGTTTATTTGGTTTTAAACCGAAACCGAACCGAATTCAATTTGGTTGAATTTGGTTTGGTTTTCATATTCCTAATTTGGTTTGGTTTGGTTTGGTTTGAGGTACAAAATTTTAAAAACCGAATAAACCGAATCAAATAAACCAAATAAACCGTAAACCGAAACCGATAAACACCCCTATTTATATGCACTTAATTGATTAAATAACTTTTTTATGAGTGAGGTTTAAATTAAAAAGGAAAAATAGGTGATGAAATAGAGGTTTGAAATGGTTTTGGGTTGAAGGAAAAAAAATAAGATTTGATTTGGAATGACTTAAAATGTTGTGACATGCTAACGTGATGATTTATAGTGGTTTATGCTGACTAAGGTCGGAGATGCTCTTATTAGAGCATTCACATTTGGGGAACCAAATGTACGTGAGTGTGTCCATTAAATTATATGAGGTGAGTGTAAGTGGTTGTAAGTGGAGGAGAGAGAAAATATTTGATGAAAGTATTGTTCACCCCTATATTTGAAAAGTCATTGTTCACCCCTAAAAATATTTAAATATTTTTAGAAGTGGTTGTGAGTGAAGAGGGAAAAAAAATATAATGATAAAAGTGTGAAAAAAGTATTATTATTTTAAAAAGGAAACAGAACATTTTATGTGAAATAGTGACTTTTAGTGTAATTTGATACAGGAAATTTAGTGAAGATGCTCACATTTGTGGTACCAAATATATGTGATTGTGTCTACCAAATTATATGGGATTGATGTAAGTGGTTGTGAGTGGATGAGAGATAAAATATTTGGTGGAAGCACTGTTCACCCCTATACTTAAAAAAGCTACTGTTCACCCCTAAAAATATTTTAATATTTTTGGAAGTGGTTGTGAGTAGGGAGGAAAAAAATATAATGATAAAAGTATGAAAAAGTACTATTATTTTAAAAAGGAGAGAGAAAATTTTAGGGTGGAATAGTGAATTTTAGTGTAATTTAATAGAGGAATTTGATGGAGGAGATGTGAATGCTCTTATACTTATATTTATAGTTCCACTAAATGAATAGTGTTTGCCATAACTTCTTTTCCTTTTCCTTTTTTTTACAAACACATATTTATAAATAAATATATATGATTCTATGATAAATCACAAAATAGGTTGGTAATGTAGTGGTTTGTGGTGCATTTGTATTCCTTAAGGTCTCAAGTTCAAAACATTGGAAGGGCAAGTTTTTTTTTCTCAAACACTTATTTATTAATAAATATATATGATTACATAAGGCTTAGGCTATTTGGACACCCAAGGAATCTAATTTGACACCCTACTCATGCCTCGTATAGACCTATATGGGGCATATTAAAATACAAATTTTGTCTTTTAGCTATCTGATGTTGACCTACACAGAAAACAATAAAGTTTATACTCCTCGTATAGACCTATATGAGGCATATTGAAGTACAATTTTTGTCTTTTAGCTAATTGATGTTGACCTACACTGAAAACAATAAAATAATATGCCTCATATAGATCAATATGAGGCATATTATGGTCTATTTTTATTTTTTTATATATTTTTATTTTTATTGTTTTTAAATAACTAAAAATACTAAATTAACTTTAAAAATTCCAAAAATTAACAAAAAAATTAGTTATATTCTGTTCAATATTATTTTAAAAAAAAAATCAACTTTTTGTTACCAACATTATTTTAAGAGTAAAGATCAAATACAAAGTGTTTTTCGGTAAAAACTGTGAGAATCAAAGGGAGTAAAAAAAATTATTTTTTTTTTAGAATTTTTTGGCTCTTTTTTTTCCCATGTGCTTAAACATTCTTTCTAGATTAATAATACAAAAAAAAAAAAATTAGTGTAATTACGTCATTAAAGAAAATACATTAGTTTACACTAGAGTAATTATGTAATTACTCTACATCAAATTTTTTTTTTAGTTTTCAATACTATAATACATGTTTAACAATATGGGAAAAAAAATTTGAAAAAAAAAATAAAAAAAATACCCTCCTTTGATTTTCACAGTTGTTACCGAAAAAACACTTTGTACCGGATATTTCCCTTTATTTTAAATAGTGTTCAAATCAATAAAACTTAAAATTTTTTTTTTGGATTTTTAAAAGTTATTTTAGTATTTTTAAACAATATTATTACAATAATATTGTATTTTAAAAAAAATAAAAACAGCCTTGATATACCTAGTATTGGGCAATATGATTAGTATTAAACACTGATAAGCCTAGTATTGGGCAATACGTGGCATATCAAGCCTAGTATTGGTACCAATACTAGGCTTGAAAAGTGATAAGAGGGTGACTTGATATGGATCATATTGGGCAATACGACCCATATTAATACATCAGTATGCCTCATATAGGTCTATATGAGGCATATTAGTCCTCATATCACTTCTTCTCAGCCTAGTATCAAACCCAATACGTGGTGGCTTTGATATGCCCCATATTGACCAATACGAGGCAGATTAGGGTCTTTTTTTATTTTCTTTATATATTTTTATTTTTATTGTTTTTAAATAACTAAACGATTTGGGTCGTTACCGGTCCTGGTCGCTACCGGGCCGGGCGGGTCGAAACGGTCTGGGTCGTTACCGGGCCCGGCCGGGTCGAAACGGTCCTGGTCGCTACGGGCCCGGCCGGGTCGAAACAATCCGGGTCGCTACGGGACAGGTCGGGTTGAAACGGTCCGGGTCGCTACCGGGCCCGGCTAGTTCGAAACGGTCCGGGTCACGTCGAAACGGTCTGGGTCGTTACCGGACCCGGTTGGGTCGAAACGGTCCTGGTCGCTACCGGGCCCGGGCGGGTCGAAACGGTCCTGGCCGCTACTGGTCCCGTCGGGTCGAAATGGTCCGGTCGTTACCAGGCCCGGCCGGGTCGAAACGGTCCGGGTCGCTACCGGGCCCGGCCGGGTCGCTACGGGACGGGTCAGGTCGAAAAGGTCCGGGTCGCTACGGGGCGGGTCATGTTGAAACAGTTATGGTCGCTACCCGGCCCGGCTGGATCGTAACAGTCCGGGTTGTTATCCAGCCAGATAGGGTCAAACCGGTCCGGTTCAAAATGAAATATTTCAGATCCCTTATAATTTTATTTTTAAGTTTATTTTTGTTTTTTTTTTTAATTTTAATTTTTAAATTTTTATTTACTTTTTAATTTTTTTATTGTTATTTTAATTTTTTTTAAAATTTTAATCAATTTTAATGTGAACCTATCCTAATTCAAACAATCCATACCCAAACAAAAGAAATAATTTTTATAAAATAATACTGGTAACAAAAAGTTGTAATTTTGTTAAAATAATATTGGAATGAATATAACTAACTTTTTGTTAATTTTTGAATTTTTTTAAAGTTAATTTAGTATTTTTAGTTATTTAAAACAATAAAAAGAAAAATACAAAAAGATAATAAAAAGACCCTAATATACCTCATATTGATCTATATGAGGCATACTTGGCTATGATATACCTCATATTGACCAATATGAGACATATTGGCACGAAGTTTTAGGTCTGAGATTCCCTTGAAGTTTGTGTGCAGCTTTTTGACTTAAATATGCCTCGTATAGAGCTATACGAGGCATACTTAGGGGTGTCCAAATAGATTTGGGGTGTCCAAATAGTATCACCCTTACATAATAAATCACAAAATGGGTTGGTGGTGGAGTTATTTTGTTTCATTTGTATTCCGCTCTCAAGTTCAAAACATGGGAAGTGCAGGTTTTTTTTATTTTTTTTAAATGTCCAAACACTTTTTTAATATATGCTTTCTATTGTTTAAGGTCTTAGGTTTGAAACATGGGGAGGACAAGGGGCAAGTCCATTTTTTTTTCATTTACAACATGTTATTAAGTAATAAATAAAAATATACCCATGTTTGTATGAGATGCCGTTTTGAAATTATGATTGGTAGTTACTTGGTTGATAATAGCTTTTTAGTGTTTTGGATACGACAAAATTGTAAGGTGCGCAACGCACGCCTTTAAACACACTAGTTAGTATTTAAACAAAAAAAACATCATCATCCCATATTATATTAATATAGGTCATTGTCCCATTCCTCACGCATTAAATAAAAGAAAACCCTTTCTTTGTAACACTAGATTTTTTTTTAATGGCAAGAAATGACGTGCGAACCATCGTAACACCGAGCGTTGTTGCTAAGATCGATTATTCGACCGCAGCCAGTCCTTTGGCTTTCTCAGGTGTGTGGAAACCTGACCTCCACCCGACCGAAAACACGTCAGTGGAATAATCGGTAAAATCCCGCCTCTCATCCGTGTCATATGAGCACCACAAGAAACACAAGCCTTTTCCCAACCATTCCACCACTACCCCATTCACCTTTGTAAGAGCATTCACATCCCCTTCACCTAATCCCATCCATCAAATTACACTAAAAATCACTACTTCACCTCTAAATCTTCTATCTCCTAATTAAAATAATAATATTTTTTCATACTTTTATCATTACATTTTCTCTCTCCTCACTCACAACTACTTACAAAAAAATTAAAAAAATATATAGAGGTGACCAGTAGCTTTTCATATTTATGGTGGAACAGTGCTTCTACCAAATATTTTCTCTCTCATCAACTCACAACCACTTACACTCACCCCATATAATTTGATAGACACACTCACATACATTTGATGGATAGAATGTGAGTACTCTAACACCATATAATATAATGTATCATGATATGATACAATAACAATAAATGATAATAACAATAACCAATAAATTTATTTTTTATAAGATACAATAACAATAAATGACAATAACAATAACCAATAAATTTATTTTTTTTATAAAAATTTTACTACCCATGTGTAAACAATAGTGCATTCATTTCTTACACCACATCGAAATAATTGTCAATGATTTTCAGCCTAGTTGATTTAAGATAGGGTGAATTTTCCTTTAAGAGTGTTCATCCTGGGGTAGGTCACAGATTCAATTCATACACATCACAAAAAAAAAATTTGCAGTGACGATTTAAGCTTGGACAAAGAGGACACCGGTGTGTGGGTAAGAATTTAAACTTGAAACCGCTAGGTTAGAATTGTACAAGGATTTTTAGTGATCGCTTTAAAAAAAATTGAAATAATTAAAAAAAAATCATTTAATTTAGTGAATAAGGTTTTTATTCAGATGATCCACGTCCGTCGGTTACAATCTCCAAAACCACACACCACATGGTATCCACCTGTCATTTATCCCTTTATATGTCTGTATATATATATCACTCACACACCACACCTATACATACACTACACCTATACATACGCCACATTATCTCCATTTCCATTTGGATACACCAGACAAGAAGATAATATTATTCAAACACACACACACACACCTGCCCTCAACTTCAACCTTATTATCAACAGGTAACAACAATATTCCTTCATTCCTTCCAATTCATTTCATTTCATTTCATCTAATCTAAGTCAATTTAATTAATCAATTAATCTGTCATACAGCGAGAAACAATCATGTCTCAATCACAATCCGATGATTCTTCATCCAATGAAATCATGTTGTTTGGAGTCAGAGTTAAGGTTGATCCCATGAGGAAGAGTGTCAGTATGAACAATCTTTCTCAATATCAACAGCTTCCCAACCCCTTACAATCATCTAATAATAATAATCTCGATTTGTCCGCCGTTGCTGCTGACGGTTACGCCTCCGCTGATGACGTCGTTGTTCGGACTCAATCCAACGGTAGCAGAGAACGTAAACGAGGTTTGGTTTTTGAGATCTATTTAGATAGAATAATTTAATCGGTTGAGTGATTTGTGACTTAAGGTTTATGAAGTGTGTGATTTGATCGGGTTTTTTTTTTTTTTTTTCTTTTTTTTGAGATCAAATCGATTGGAATAATTGAGTAGGTTGAATGATTTATGGCTTAGGGTTTATTAAGTGTGATTTGTTTTTTTTTTTTTTTTTTAAATCAAATCGGTTAAAAGTAATTTAGGAGGCGTATGATTCTATTAAAATGTCACATCTGAATCGGTTAGAGGTAGAGTATCTTTGGCTCACCGATGACCTTCTTGTGCATTGGCAACCTCATGACTGTGGTGGTCATGAGTTCGAGTCTCATCTGGAGCAAAATTGTTTTGGGGGGTTTTACCACAGTAAGCCTTTGGAATGGTGGGTGAGGTCACCAGCGCCGTCTGCGTTTGCCGGCATGGATGGCCTTTTGCCGTTGGGTTTACCCGGGCGATCGGGCTTTTGTTGGTTGTTAAAAAAATCTCTTAATGATTCGTGGAGCCTCTTGATGGGTACATTTTAGAAATATGACGAGCCATTCAGAGTCTAACTCTTAATCGGTTAGACTTTTTAATAACTTATCGCAATATTGCCAAAGAACCACTTAATTTGTAGATTGATTGATTTGGGACCTAGGGTTTATGAAGTGTGCGATTTGTTCGGGTTTTTTAGATGAACCGATTGGAATAACTGAGCAGGTTGAATGATTTAGAAGACCATTTAGACCCAGGGTTTATGAAGTGTGTGATTTGTTAGGTTGAAGTGTTGAACCGATGATTGTGATAATGTTGATGATGTATAGGGATTCCGTGGACTGAGGATGAACACAAGCTGTTTCTTCTAGGATTACAGAAAATAGGGAAAGGAGATTGGAGAGGAATTTCTAGAAACTTCGTGAAGACTCGTACGCCTACACAGGTTGCAAGTCATGCTCAGAAGTACTTTCTCCGCCGTAGCAACCTCAATCGCCGTCGTCGTAGATCTAGCCTGTTTGATATCACTACTGATTCGGTGAGTCTTCAAAATATCCAAATCAATAGTCAAAGTCAAAGTCAAAGTCAAACCATTCAAGTTTGAAGTTTCAACCCATGTTAAGCTTCAAGAGATTAACTTAGCATTTTGTTGGATGCATATTATGATTTTTTTTGTTATAGTTTTTTAGCAAAATGATAATTGTTTAGAGTAGGTTTGGTTTCTAGGGAGTTCGCTACCCGTGTTTACGGACTCTAAAAACTCTGACACCAAATATTCACATGGCAAGTTCACTCATCGAATTCGCTGACATGGCAAAACTAAAAAGAAAATTAAGTCCCCTCATTTAATAGGGGACTCCAATTGAATTTGTTCCTTTGACGAGCGGACTCCACTTGGGTCTGCTCCATGGACCAGCGGATTCCAATTGTTTGCTCCATTGAGCGAGTCTGCTCCATTGACCAGCGGACCTAGAAACCAAAACAAGTTCAAAAACCACTAGAAACTTCTAGAAAATGTTCCATATTATGAGTAAACTAGACCGATTTCTGTAAATAGTTTGCAAATTTATATATCATCTTTTAACACTTTCTACATGATGATCAGGTTGCTGCTATGCCAACTGAAGAACAGCAGGTTAAAGAAGACAACAAAGTTCAAGTTGCTGCGCAACCATCAATGGCATCTTCACAGCAGATATCTCCCATAAATGGAGGACCTCAACCACTTGTTCACCCAATCCCCATCTTTCCAACACCTCATCCATCCACAAGGATGGATTTTAACTTAAACCGGACATATGAAACCAACCCACTGCCGCTGTCTCTGAATCTTTCTCTATCGTACGACCCGGAGCAATCTTCTTCATATCAAGTGATCCCAGGATTCAAGAATGGAGATAGCATGATCAGTGTTAATTAAAGATCCTAAAAAAAGCAGGAATAATAAGCATAGGAAAGTCAATCAGGTAATTAGTTATTGACTTATAAGTTAATCATCATGTGTTAAGTATCTATAAACTTCTACTTTGTTGTTGTATGACTACTACCCTCATATCTGATATGTGTTTTTTTAACTGGTAGAAAGGGGAACCAAGTGTCCATTTTGGGTGGTGGGGTTGGATATGAGTGGTTTATACTTTATAGGGCATGAGATAACATATCTACTTGTGGTCAATTGTTGCAGCAGCCCTTTTATGACAGAAACATAGTAAGCAATAATATGGATTTATTGTTTTTGCTAGTGGGTTGTGCAACCATACCAAATGCGATACGAAAATGATCAGTTGTTAGGCTGCACGGTGTAACATGTGGTTTGCCGTGTTTTAAGTCGCATGTCTTATGTATTTACCAAATGGGTTGTGTTTGGGTTGTAATGAAATCAAAAGGGTCAACCAATTCAAATCAGAATACAAAGTTTTAAAGATAATCAAAATCAGAACAAAAAGTTTCAAAGGTATATGTAACTTGCAAGTTCAATCCGCCACCTTCTACACCCTTAGCCTGTTTACAACCCATCAACCCGTTAAAAATGGGTTACTATGTCCATAATTTTAATTCTATTGAGATTATTGTTATATCTTTGACACGGATAAATACATAGAGTTATTAGCTTTAATTCGCCACCCACAAATTCATCATTCCAACTTTTATCATACCTTTATTAATCTCACCCAATAATTACTATTAACCATGGAAGGAACCCTACTTATATAGGTGGTCAACCAACCCTGCAGTTTTTTTTTTTTTTTTTTTTAATTTATATGTAATGTATACAATGTATACTATACAGTATACTACCGTTTTCTAACCGATTCCTGAGATTTTTTAACACCGATCCAGAGGTTTATCGACTTCTGAGATTTTTTAACACCGATCCGGAGGTTTATCAACTTATTTGGAACAGATCAATTTCGAGAACTTAATACATAACTTTGTTCAGTATTACCTTACAAACTTATTCTAGCTTTTAGTTTTACCCGTTAGACATCCACCAAAAAAACCAACCCCTATGAATATATATATATATATATATATATATATATATATATATATATATATATATATATATATATATATAGGGGAGGGTTTAAATGAGAACACCCATCTTTTGTGAGAACAGTGAGAACAAATCTCAGCCATTCATTTATCTCCCTTCTCCTTTTAATGAAAAGGATAACTTGGTAATTTACCAATCTTCATTCTTTACCAACCATCATTGAACATCCTGGTTCTCATCCATACATCAATAATTAGGCTTAAGTCACGATCTAAGATATGAGAATTAGGGGCATCTTCATTCGATTTTTGATTGGGGTTGGATTCTAAATCAACTTCAAGGATTCCTTCTATGATATTTGCTAATTCCAATAACAGGTATATTCATTCGATTTTTTATTTAACCATTTGATTTTGTCAATTCTTTAATCTATATCATACATTTATATTCTTCAATCGTGAATTCAATCTGCTTGTTTATTTTTGTAATGATGTGTGTTCTGAACATAATAATATATGGATCATATGTTCATATGAAGATTTATATAATAATTTCATAGTTTGACTTAAAATATATGATAGGGATTAACCTAAAACAATTGATGATGATGATGATGTATTTCTAAATTGGATTTTGTGTTTGATAGGTTTAAGGGTAACAGTTTGATAATGATGTATTGTTTGTTTGGAAAAATGGGTGATGCATGCTATGTGTTCGATGAAATGCTTAGGCATTATGTTGTGTCGTTGACGGTTTTGTGTACCAAGTATAAAAAAATTGGGGATGTTGAGGTGTAAGATTAATTGTTGATGAAACATCGGTTAAGGATACGGTGAGTTTAGGATGTTATGATTTCTAGGTATCAATTGGTTTTTTTCAATTACTAGTTACTTTTTTTTGTACCATTTGATGATTGATCATGTTTTTTGGTAGTTAAACTATTTTCATTTATATGCTTAGTCCAACAATAAAGTTTAAGTAACAATCCAACATTAAAGTTTGAGTATTGTTTGCCATATTGAAGTGCAAATGCCGACAAGCCAAATCAGTTTAAGTATTCAACAATTCTCCATCCATTATCTAACTCACTCGGTTATAAATTTTATTTATGATAGGGTGGTGCAGGCTTACTAGGAATGTTTGATACATCAAAGGATGTGGTGTGTGTTTACTATGATGCGGCAAGGTAACTAAGAGGGTAAAAAACCAACAGCAAGTTAAGACATCATTGATGTTCCCATCGTATACATCACTAACAACAGAAGAAAAAAAGTCTAGCTGTTATAGAGTAAGTTTTGGTTAGAGAGTAGTTAGGCCGTTAGTAGTTAGTTGCTTGTATCCTCTTCTTGTATATACATATATATACACTCAAATGATGACTAGTATTGTATTCAGTGAGTTTATGATCAAAATGGATTAAGAGCTCATACCATTTGTTTATGGATTACACATTTTCATATGATCTACACATGTGTAAATTGTTCAATGTTTTTTATTTATATTTTATCTATGTTAAGTTGTATCACACATGTTTAAGTGCTTGTTTTACACATGTGTAAATTGCTCATTGTCACTAATTTGTTCCTAGATTACAATATAGCTCGTCATTGAGTGGTTCGGGGAAGAAAGCGAATGTTAAAGGCAAGAAGAATAAAAGGAAGTGCAAATTATGTGGCAAAATTGCCTACCATGATTCTCAGAAGTGTCCTGAAAAAAGCAAATTGATGAAGGAAGTCATTGTGATGAAGAGAGTTTTAGTGATCAAAATAGCAAAGAAGATGAAGATGTTGATATTGAATAAAGCTTCATTTTTATATCTCTAGTTTTATTTTTGAATAAGGTGTTCATATGCTAGGAATTTATACATATAACATTTTGTTCGAATTTGAAATTTTATTAATGTTTGAATTTATAGTTTTTACAGTTTATTATTTCAATGTTCTAGTATTATGTGATGGGGGTTTGTTTTTCTTGTTTTGTTAAATTGTTTATTTTATACATGTGTAAGTGTCTCTTTTACACATGTGTCATTTGCCTTCTGTCCTTGTTTCTGAATTACACTTTTCCAGCTTATCTACATATGTGTAATTGCTTGTTTTACACATGTGTAAACTGCTTGCAGTCACATATTTGTTTCTGGATTAAACTTTGATGGTGATTTTACACATGAGTAAATTACCTTATGTCCCTTATTTGTTTCTGAATTCTGAATTATACTTTTCCAGCTGATTTACACAAATGTAAGTGTCTAGTTTCATTCAATTGTATGTTTACACATGTGTAAGCGCCTGTTTTACACATGTGTAAATTGCTTGCTGTCAGATATTTTTTTCTGGATAAAACGTTGAAGTTGTTTTACACATGTGTAAATTGTTCACTGTCTTTTATCCCTAGTTTTCCTGTGTTCGGTTGTTTTGCACATGTGTAAATTGCCCATTGTCACACATTTGTTGTTTCTGGATTAAACGTTGAAGTTGTTTTACACATGTGTAAATTGCCTATTGTCACACATTTGTTTATGTTTTAAACTTTGAAAAAGATTTACACATTTGTAAATTGCCTTCTGTCCCTTTTTTTGTTTCTAAATTCACTCTAGCTGGTTTACACATTTGTAAGTCTTGTTTTGTTCAATTGTATGTTATTACACATGTGTACGTTCCTGTTTTATACATGTGTAAATTTTAGACAATGCAACCAAACTTAACAGCATTCTCAACAAACCCAAAATTTCCAGACATTGCAACCAACACATTACCAACATAAACATCCATATATCATATATCAAAAGTTATAATCTATGATTAAATGTAAATAAAAGTTACAATCCATGTTAGCGATTTGCATGGTAACATAAAAAGTAGTCATTACTCAAAATATCAACTACCTAGCTTTTCATTTTGTTCTTTCTCCAACTGCAATTGTTCTTTCTCCAAATGCAATGCTTTTTAGACCACACTTTCTCGATGAATATTTGCTTTTGAAATCACAATCTTCACGGCATATTTCTCTCTTCGCAAGTTTAGTTGTTCCTTCTGTTTCTTGAGTTTCTCTTTTTTAAGACCACATTCCCAATTCTTCAAACAACTTTCCTTATACGCTTCCATATGTCTCATCAAGAACACACCACAATCAATATTGTTTTTCTTTGTTTCCCGAGATTAGTTTAGCTTTATTGGTTTCACCGCTTCCAAATCTTCCCATTTTGTATTACCAACCGATTTCCAATAGACTATAAACTTGTGTTTCTGTTTCAATAAAGAGCAAAACAATTTTTCTAGATAATTCATGTGTCATTTTGTTTCAAGACTTATCACTTTCAGCACCGTTTTTGTTAGAATAAATGCATGGACATCAAGTGAAACATCTTCAAAATTACAAAACCAATAAGTCATTTGTTTTTACAGCTATTTTAAACAAATAAACCGGTTGACTTACACGTGTGTAAATAGCTTACTTACACATGTGTACACTCCTCCTTTACACTATTCTATAGAAAGAACTTCTTGCTCTTATCCTTGCTATTCTCTGACTTTTATGACTACAAATATAGGGTTTTAATACATGATATATATTAAGCTTACAAGATATATCTGGATAAATTCTAATATAGACTTAGATATTTCATCAAACACCCCGTCTACAACTAAAACAAAAATAATCCAACAAAATCAACCCTATCGACAATTAGACCTCAAACCTTTCATCAAACACCTCCTCATATGCAAGTATTCAAAAACATAAGTTATTAAAAAAACACAACAAATACTTAGACTTATTTGCAACTACTCAAACAAAAGTAACCAACAAAATGAACACAACACAACACTTAGACATTTCATCAAACACCTTATGTGCATCTACTAAAACCCAGTACATTCTATGAGTAAACACGAACGAAGAAATATATACCATCTACACAGAACGAACAAATCTGTATAGTATATAAACACGACCATTAACATATTTAATCTTCACAAAATGACCAGCTTCAAGTTAACGAGAAATAAACAAAATTGTTACCTGGGTTGAATCATTGAAGTAGCAATTACAGCATACAATTAATACAATTGATTATTGGTCGAGTTGTGTTGAATAGGGTTTGGAAGCACTGTGTTTGAAGATTCTTCTTGATAATCAATCAATTGAGATTAGGGTTTTTTTTTGAGCCACGTACAGAAAAAAGGAGTATGAAGAAAGGTTTTCTGATTTGCTAATTTGACAATTTTACCCTTTTACATCTAATTTTATAGTTATTTACTCATTTAGTTCCCCATTTAATCTTAGCCCTTGATTGATTATCATCAAGGGATGAAAATGGTTCTTAGTGTTCTCACAAATTTTCTTGTTCTCAAGATAACCCTCCCCTATATATATATATATATATATATATATATATATATATATATATATATATATATATATATATATATATATATATATATATATATATATATATATATATATATATATATATTAAGCCTAAAGTAACATAAAAAAACGTGAGATTTTTTTTTAATGATCATGGTATCTTGTATTATTGGTGGGCTAAAGTCTATAGGGTAATAAGGTACATGTGTGGTGGATGATGAATGATAAGTGTGTCATGGTACAAAATTAAACATGGTGGGGTAAGGCAAGTGGATAACGTTATCTAGCCAGCCATCCATTGAGGACACCCATTATGGGGGGTGTGGTTGGTCATATTCCACCCATGCTATCTAAGCTTTTAAGGCTAAGGTTAGGTCCAAAATCTCATTGTCTTTATAATAGCAGAGAGCAAAAAAAAAATAAAAAAAAAAATAAATAAATAAATAAATAAATAATAATAATAATAATAAATTATATAAAATTATTCAAGCCTGTAAATATATAAAAATATTCAAGCCTGTAAATTAGCTAGCTATTCTCCAAAGGGACTTGGCTAGGAAGTTTCTAGAAGCCAAATCAGCTAACCTTAATTTATATCCAGTAGCCCAGTTGGTTGAGGGCCTAAAGTTTCTTGTGAGAGGCTTGGGTTCAATTCCCACTAGCTATATTTGGAGGACATTGGTGGAGGGGAAATGAGGGATGACCCGGCCATTGGCTTGGGTTCGAGTCCTGATTCCGACCGGTTGTCGTGTCTTCGGGCGGGTGAGTGATCGGGTTTTCCCGGGAATTGGTGGCAATTGGTGGCCTGGGTACTCTCGAGTACCTGATTCGTCAAAAGGGTGCCCGAGAGTGCTTAGAAATTAATTCGTTGGCCGTTTAAAAAAAAAAAAACAAAAAAAAAACAAAAAACCTAACCTTAATTTACAATATCTGGTTGATCATATTCACATTGGAATTTTCATTTGCATAACACTTTTTTTCTTTGCATTTTTTGATCTTTTAAAAATCCTTTGTATCAAACCTCGGTTAAATTAAATCTATATCTATATCTATAATCTATAACTTATAATAAAAGAATTGAAGATTGATAAGTTGTCATTCAATAAAGGCCTAAGAAAACCATTTTAATGACATGACATTCAAGGAGGCACTGTGCCATGTGTCATGCCATGTGGCAAATAAAAAATATAAATAATAATAAAAAAAACCTAATCTACTAAATTTAAATTGAGTTATTTTAGAAAAAAAGAATTTAAAAACAAATTTAAATTTTTCTCTCTTATGTTTCCTGCCATAATTTTTAAACGTTAATATGTTTTATATACGAGATTTTTAAAGAAAAAAAATTACACCAAATTAACGAGCGTTTTATTATCTTTCCAACGAGTACCATAAAGAATCGCGCAACACTGCAACACATGGTGTCACCTTATAGCAAGGTTATTTTTTTATTTATTTTATTACAAGAGTAATACTTATTACTATTATTATTAGTATTATTAGAATTGTTATATTTTAACCCCGGGACGCTCCTGGGATAAAAACTAGTCTATACAACTAATATATGAAACTCAATGTGGACACATGGCACTCCCATGTTGATCATTCAATTCTCTAGCCTATCATATTGTGCCAAGTGTCCAAGTGTGAGAATTTATAAGATTTTTCTTTTTTCTAAAAATAAAAAATCATTCAATTAATTTTGGTCAATAATCATTTACCAATATTAATTAACTTTCCTAAAACAATAGAACCCTAATTCGATTTGGTCAATAATCATTTACCAATATTAATGGGTCTTTGATTGTTTGCTTGACCATAACCTAAATCCTCTTTCATTCGTAATCCTCCTTCTTTCGCATAACCCTAATCAGCGAAACCCTAAACGAATCAGACCATCCAAAACCGTGTTCTTCATCTCCTCTCTAAGGTGTTTTCTCTTCCATTCTTATGTCAAGTCAATCGTTCTTCATCTCTCTTTTCTCTGTTTTTTTTTCATTTTTTTCTGATATAATTCTATATTAATCTTTCTTTGTCAATGATTTTGCAATATTCATATTCTCGCTGAAGCTTTGTTCTTCATCCACTGTAGTAAGTTTTGATTTCCCCCTTTTCTGTTTGATTTTGTCATTTAGGGTTTGTTCAGTTAATTTTTAATTTATCGTGTTTCCATGGTTTGTCTGTTTTAGGTGTTGAATCAAAATTTAATCGAAGCATCTGATGGTTCAAATCTAAAAATGGGGTGGTCGGATATATGAGCAGGTAAGTCAATCGATTTTAATATTTTTCTTCCATTAATCCGATTTTCAAACCTGTTATTATGATTACGTTACTGATTTGTTTTTTTTTTTCGATTTTAAAGATATATTTTGTGCTTATGTTGATTATATGTCTCCTAGATCTAGATCAGAAGCAACCATTAACTTTTTCTCTCGATCTTTGATTTTCTAAAGGTGTGTATTTAACATAACTGTTTGGCTCAAGGAAATAGAGGGTCTGATGACAAAAAATCTCTATATCTGGCATTCCGAAGGGTGGTAGCGGTTACGGTTTCTTTATGAAGGGTGGCATATTGTCACCATCAAGTAACTCAACTACTTTCTTGATTCGATATAAATTGTTTTTTGAAGTTTTGATCTGTATTATTTTGGTTATTAATTGTAAATTGGTGTGTATGGAGACTGTAAAGCTTTATTCTTGATGAAAAGGTGAAGGCTTTGCTATTACTATTATAATATTACAAAGCCTTCAGAGATAAGCTTCTAGCAAGTTACTATTTCTCATAATATTTTTTTGTGTCATCTTATTGTTCATTTAAAATATTTTTTTTTGTCATGTCTGGTTTTGTAAATGCAATATTAACACCTTTACAATGGATGCTAAGTGAGGGGTCCATAATAGGTTGACATTGGTTAATAACTTCGGCTTAAATGGACTGGGTTGTTGGTATGTTATGTTCTTTGTTTGTGATATAATGATATGCCAAAAGTAGTTCAAAGGTCTTGAAAGGACAACAAAGTGATTCTTTGGTTTGAAGTTGATGATACTGGATGTGATATTAAAAAGAATTATTAATGAATGAACATTATACATTTTTGTATCTTCAAAAAGACTATTACGGTGTGAAATATTTCTAACTTTTTGTTGTATAGTTGTATTAGGAATCGACCAAAGCAAATGGGAGTCGGTTGAACAAGCTGACCCACAAACGACTAGAATGTAAGCAATATTACCCACCTTATCTTCTTTACAAGATTAGATGTATAAATGATCATATTTTTTATATGTATTTTGACTTTTTTTTCAAATAATTTTAGGCGTGGCGGAACTGGATATGTTTAGGATTTGGAAGATACTAGATGAGGCGGTGCGTCTGTTTAATCTGTCCAAGATTCCTTTTGTCGCTTCTTTTATTTCACCCATTCACTATAGCTAGATGAGTAACCCGATTATCATATCTTATATATAAAATATCGTTATATGATCCTAAATATTCATTAATAACTATTTAATACTTACTTTATTCAACCCATGTAACGCACATGTTTCTAACCCAATTGAGTTGGGTACTTTTTTTAAGCTTTGTGAAGCTAATTAAAGTTTTCCTTCTTTCGGTCTTTCCTTAGGGTGGGTTTTCCCTAAATCTTCGTTTTTTACTTTTTATATTTCCACTTCAACAGACATTTTGATTTTCCTTATCCATAAGTATATGATCCATCTTTCTTTTCTTGTCTCATATTTTTTAACATGCTTTTGTGCTTGCAGCCACATTTGAATAATGTAACTCAATACATGCTACAAGAGAACTAGGCCTCTATGCAGAAAGTGTCACTCGAAGCCTGTGCATTTTGGACTTCTGGTAACCCATTTGCTTGTAGCTATTATGACACCATTTAAACGTCTATTGGTTTATTAAGTTAAAAGTTATATATATAACATTCACCAATGTTTCAACAGCTGGGTACATATATTATATGCCATATTCTTGATATTATTTGGCTCTAATATATGCATCAGTTTGATGTGTTCATATAAGTTTGAACTCCTTTTGCTTTTTTTAGCATGGCAACACTTAGGTTCTTAGCTTACTGTTAGACGTTAGTGTTGATTTCCTTACGGTTAGCATTGACAGGTTTTGTTAACCTTTTTTTAAGTTAGCTTGAATTTTTTTAAGCAATTTAGATAATAGTTGAGGCTCTTTATTTTAATGAAAAGATGTAAGACTAGATAACAGTTGAGAGGTCGATGTAGCGAAATAGATCAGGGTAGTGGATTGTGAAACCACTATGTGGGGGTTTATGTGCATCCTTTCAATAAATAAAACTACTTGCATACTACAACCTTTTGATGATATTTTGTATTCAGCCAAAATCCATACGAATTGTATTACGTAACTTTCAATAAATAAAACCATTTGCAGAACTGATGTATGTTCTTAGTGATTTGAAGTTCATTTTTGTATCGCATCTATTTCTATTAAGTTGTTTACTTTCATAAATTGTTTTACTTCTATTATGTTTTATATTGTAGAATCAATTCAGGGACGTTGGGTATGTTCTTGTGGCTGCAAGGCTAAACGCAAAGCTAAATAATGCAGGATGAATTACTGAATGGTGGCAAATATGAACATTGTAATAGTTTTTTTTTTACGAATCCTAACTTAGAGTTATAAGTATAGACTATAGATTAGAATGCATGTGTATACTGCTATTAAGAAACATTCTTTTTCCAAATGCTCAATGCAGGTTTTGTAACGAGGCGGAGGAGTCCAGTATGCATATATTTGCCTCATGTCGGATTGTGAACCAAATATGGGAGTTTATTTCACATTGGTGCAGGCTGCGCTATTTGTTTATTCTGGAGCTCAAGGACCTCGCCATCATACACAAGTGTCTAAACGGGTCAAAGAAATGGCGGAAATCTGTGTTTGTTCACACGGCTGTTTGGGTGGTTTGGAGATGGCGAAATGATCTAATGTTCAACAATAAGCAACTGAATGTTGGTAGAATGAAGGAGGACATCAAAAGCTATAGCTTCTTGTGGGTAAAAAAACAGGGCAAATGTAGGTAGGTTGTCTTAGGAGGATTGGTGCTCTTTTAATCTTGCTTCTTTTGTTTAACTAATGTACTTGGTGGATGTTGTATTTGGTGTTTCTGTCAGACATATGCAATAGTTTTGGTTGACCATTCAAAAAAAATAAAAAGAAAAAACAATCAAACAGTTTAAAGCATCAATGAGAAGCCTTGTGCAAGTTGGCTGAAAAGCCAGTCCACTTCTTATCCAAATCTTTATACTATATAGATAAATTAGTGTTCAAAATATGATTAACAATGATTCTGACATAAATTCTTTTATACTTTGACATTTTATGAACACATTTGCCCAAATGTTTATAAAAAGAGCGCGACTCCTGTGCCACCTTCTGTTTTGAGTCGCGGGTATCGGCTGGATGGTATGATGTAAGTTGTAAATTCTTACATGGGTTCCTCGAAACCAACCAATCAAGCATGTATAAGATGAAGTGAACATGATATAGTAGTTTCTTAATTATTAACATTAACAAATGATTTGAAAAGAAAATTGATCAAAGTTTGGTTTGTTAATGATATTAATTTTGATGTGATAAAAAAAATTTGAGAATGAGTTCGTATGGCAAACAAAAGCATTCATCAAAATTTTAGTTTCAAACGGGTCGAAACAAAAAACAAAGTTTTACTTTTATAAAGTCAATCAGTTCATAACTTGGTAACATATAACTGTATGTACGTTATAACCTGCCATGTAAAGTTATGTTAGATGGTTTGTCATTTGACTTGGGGATGCACCGTATGTTTCGCAATAACCATTAATAAAAGCCAATGACAGTCTCTATCGAAGGTTGGATTATATTCCAGTAAAGTTTCAAAGGCGTCAATTCCCAATAACCGTATGTTTCGCAATGACCATCAATAAAAGCCAAGGACAGTCTCTATCGAAGATTGGATTGTATTTAAGAGACCCCGTATTTTCACATGGCCAACTTTATGTCGCATTGTCATGAATTAAAAACAGGGGAGGGGTGAAATTACTTATATTAGATGGTGATGGGAATGTCAAAACTAAAACAAAAAATGTGGTGTATAAGAAAATATTTAGTGATATTTGAATAAAATGTGTATTCCCTGCTTTTTAAATTTTAATAAAATATTTGTACTATATTTTTTTTATAGGTTTTACCCCCAAAGAATTGTTATTTGTGGAACCGCGTGTCCACGCGGGCAATATTCTAGTATATTATAAAAGAAAGTCATTTTAATGACATGACATTTAAGGAGACATTCTTCTCGTTAAGTGTGTCATGTGTCATGCCATGTGGCAAATTAAAAAAAAATAAATAATAATATAAAACCTAATCTACTAAATTTAAATTGAGTTATTTTAGGAAAAAAGAATTTAAAAACAAATTTAAATTTTTATCTCTTATGTTTCCTCTCATAATTTTTAAACGTTAATATCTTTTATATACAAGATTTTTTAAAGAAAAAAATTACACCAAATTAACGAGCGTTTTATTATCTTTCCAACGAGTATCATAGTGCTATATAAAAACGGAGAAAAAAAACGACTTTTTTTGTGAGGTTTCGTTCATACAGGAAAAAAAACACAAAGTGTTCAGGTTATTCATTAGTAATGTTTTTTCTTTTAAACTAGATTTTTATCTACGATGTTGAAATTCAGCCCAATCGCCATTCTTTCATTGAAATTTTACTCTTTAAAGATGCATAGGTATACTTCATCAAGAGAAGTTAGGAGAAATAATCGCGCAACACTGCAACACATGGTGTCACTTTATAGCAAGGTTATTTTTTATTTATTTAATTACAAGAGTAATAATTATTACTATTAGTATTAGTATTATTAGAATTATTGGTGGGAATCTGGTTACGTGGAGAAGCAAAAAAACAAAAGGTTGTAGTCCTATCCAGTGTTAAGGCAGAATTCCGAGGAATTGCTCGGGGTCTAGTAGAAGTTCTATGGATACGCAAGCTTTTGACTGAAATTGGATTTTCGCAAACTGAAGCTAGTACAATTATGTGTGATAATGAAGCCGCAATACAAATTTCAGAGAATCCCGTTCAACATGATCGGACGAAGCATGTAGAAGTTGATAGGCACTTTATCAAAGAAAAACTTGAGACAAAGATTATAGAGCTCCCGTTTGTTCGCTCAAAAGACCAATTAGCAGATATATTAACAAAAGCTGTTAACGGGAGAATATTCAGTCAATGTCTTAGCCAGTTAAGTATTGGAGACCCCACTACTTAACTTGAGGGGGAGTGGTAGAAAATAAAAGGAGCAATCACCACATCATTTCCTTTCTTTGTGAAAATTATACAGCTCATTTCTAGGAGTCAAAGAGTTGTTGGGTTGAAGAGATCGAATATGTTTGAGGGAAAAGATGATGTGAATCCATACCTGGTGACAATAGATGATAAAACTCGCGAATAATAGTTGGAGATTAGGATTTTGAAGATATATGGACTGAAGAGATGAACAATACCTTGTTGGATGTGGGTTTTGAAGATGTAGATTCCTAGATGACGGCTGGATGGAGTGGCGATAGATGAACAATGATCGTGTTATAGGAGAATGGAAAGATGATACCTTGAAGAAGAAGGATAGGAGACGATGGAGAATGATCGGTTGGTTACTTTGATTATTTTAGGGTTTAGAAAAGGTATGATAATGATCAGTTATGAGGATGATAATTTTTTAGGAAAGTTATTAACACCTTGACCGATTTTGATCATAAAAATAATTTATGATTTTTTATTTTAAAAAAAAACTAAAATGCTTATAAATTACATGGACGTGCCATGTGGCACAATATGGAGGTGCCTCGATTGAAGGTTGAATGTGGGAGTGCCAACCGTACCTAGGGAGGTTTATTTTATTAGATGTAAGAAGATATTTAATGTTAAATAAATTTTTAAGTTTTTGTAACTCTCATAGATAGTTAAATAAATGAAATCATAATTCTTTTTCATATATATATATATATATATATATATATATATATATATATATATTTAAAGCAAAGATAACTTATAGTGAATGATAAATTTTGGTATGTATAGAATAAATGTAGGATGAATTTATACATGTGTAGGATAAACGTAATGATAATTTCGATATGTGTAAGATAAATGTATGATAATTTCAAAGTGTGTATGATGAATTTTGATATGTGTAGGACAAGTTTTGATGTATGTAAAATAAAATATTTAAAAGTAATTAATTGGATAATTAATGTGAAATAAGTTAAAGTATTTAATGTTGTTTTTTTCTTTTTTTCTTCTCAAATGATCCTCCATATATATATATATATATATATATATATATATATATATATATATATATATATATATATATATATATATATATATATAGGGTTAGGATCAAATACACAGTGAAAGAAAAATAGGAAGTCGTAGGAAGGGTATCAAACGGACTCCGATTGAACTCATTCAAGCGGCATTGGAACCGTTTTATCGAACCCTACAACGTGAGTTTTTAGGTCTTTGTTTTTTTGAGGTTTTAGCTTGTGGTTTTTAGAATATGCGTTATATCATTGTGTCTTTCATGTACCATTGTGTCTTTTTCTTATTTTCATCATTGTGTCATTTTTTCAATTGATTGTGTCTTTTTTCTTCAGCATTGTGTTATATTTTTTGACACTGTGTTATATTTTGTGGCTCATTGTGTCATATTTCATGATTTATTGTATTTTTTGTATCCTTCTCACCCTTCTCATTTTTATTACCTTGTGTAGAATAACTTGACTCTATATATATATTCTCTTTTATTCACTCACAAAAAAAAATTTATATAGGGTGAATAGTAATTCCATATACACGTGTTCTTTACTTCAAGAAATTAGGTAAGGTGCAAAAATTGATGAAAATCTTTACCTATTTCTTAAATTATATAGTTCAAGATGGAATACCGATTTCATTGTAAATGCTCTAAGTACCCCACATGGTTAACATTCATGTCACCCCATCCACAACTCATGAGGTTACCAAATAATCATAGTATTATGTTTATAAACTTCATTAATGATATTTTAATAAGACAAGCATGTAACCATTTGATGACATTACTAGTTATTAGTGTTATTAGGGTACATGAAGAGGTACATGTGCAAAAAAAGAACATCGACAAATGAGAAATCAATACATCTTCCTTAGCGGTTAAGTTGTTGAGAAGAATCCATTTGGAATACACTTTATACAATTCCTAAAACTTTATATCAAAAGTAATTATAACTATAATAATTAGCTTTTCACTTTGAACAGTAATTTTATTATTTTTTTTATTATTTTTTTTGTTATGTTAAATACCTATTGTTTCAAATATATTAATGAAAACTGGTGTGGCACAGATGGTGTGGTTGATGTTTGCTTGTTGAGACACCTGAGTTCGAGTCCTGTAGGCTTTGTTTTATCATTTTAGTTTTTTTTTTTCTTTCGGATCCAAATCCAAAACCGTTGGCCACCACCGCCATTAAACCACAGCTCAGCCAATCTCACTGACCATATTTTATCTTTGATAGAGGATGAATTTGAATACGGTATCGCCTCTAAAATGCGCCGCCGCCCCGTCTCTAAAAACCTGCAGGTCCGACGACCTTCGTGGTTTCATAGACTTCTGTCGAGGAGGCACTACCTTTTGTGTATGGTGGCTGCGTAATTTGAGATTTCTTGACATAAGCATCAACAGGAACTTTGTGTTTCACCACAGGAAAGCATGGTCGCCACCGTGCTATTTATCGTGTAAGGCCGCCGTCCAATTCCTGCCTCCCTCTAAACCCTCTCATCTCTCTCTATATATTTTGATATGCAGGTAAAAAAGGTGGTCACATTGAACCTGGTGGAAAGGAGCTGAATATGTACCTAATAGATAGAGATGGAGATAGTGTTTGTGAATTGTGAGAGAGGTTGTAGACTTGTAGTAGATGACGGACTTCAAACTTTTTATCAACCAAAATATATAACTTATACTATGTCCGCTAGATTAAAAAAAGTGTAATTTAATTGTATATGAAAAAAAAAATAAGCTAACCATCATACTGTTATGAGTTAGAAAAAAAATATATGACGTAAAACTGTAAAAGCCGATGATTTTGCAATATATTTTTTACCGAAATTTATATATGGTTTAATTTTAACTCTCATCGGTAGCGAATCTCATTATTTCAGTTGGCAGTTTTTACATATTTAGGTTTATTTTTTTTACGATCATTATTTTTATACTTATATCATTAATATTGGCCGAATAAAGGTATTGTGATCAGTGGCACAGGATTGTAGGGGTGGGGAGGGGCGGCCGACCCCCCCTCCCCCGGATTTTCGCGCAGAAGTTCCGATTATATAGTATCCGTATAGAAAATTTTGAAAATATAGGGTTTCGACCCCCCGAAACCAGTGACTTCCGAACCCCCGGTGACTTCCGACCCCCCGAACCTTCGGGTCAAGCTTCGCCACTGATTGTGATGAACCAAAAAATACCGGCCGAACAACATCAGTATGGGTATTTGTTTATATTATTTTGGTTTGACGTAAAACACATATGGATAGCTTCTTAACTGCTATACCGAAACAAACCCGCGCTGACTTAGAGTTCGCTAAACTTCTTTTATAGTTTTCTTGGTATTTTTAAATCCCAAACATATCATAGCCAAATAAAACACGTGTTGTCTATTTGGGTTTTATTTTCTTTTGATTTGGATAGTGAGTGTCAGTACCATAACAAATAAGATTAATAACGATTGCATTGTAATACCATTACATACCAATTTAATACTGACCATATTTCCGCCGCAACGCGCGGATAAAAAACCACTAGTTATCATCATATATGAGGAATAGCAAAGCTACAGCTATTCACAACCTACACCCTTGTATTTCAAACCCTCCAGGCGTCTCGTTTAGGTCAAAGCGAGGCGATTCGGGTCAAATCAAACGAGGTGTACGAGGTGGTAGGAAAAAGCTGAATTTTTTGATCCAAAGCGAGGCGTTTTGGATCAAAGTTTTATTTTGGGGTATTTTTTGGTGTTTTGAATTGGTTTTTTATTTTTAATTTTTTTAATATAATTATTTAAAAAGGTTAAAAAAGCTAACAAAAAATTAAAAACAAAGTAAATAACCCTAATCAAACGTCTATATAGGTGTTTTCGATTTCCAAATGAATCAATGACTTAAACTTGACATCATCAACCACGTATAGTCAAAGATTTTAACAATAGATTCAGTACTTTCGGGAAAAATACAACATTAATATTCGTTATCCTTTATCATCTCTAAGAATTAAATTCCTAACAACTGTTCACCACCGTTAAGTACTAATGAAGATCTTGATCTGCAATATTTGAAAATTACCATTTCTTGACATGCTTGGTAACAGAGAGAAACACTTTCTTCTTTTGTTCTACAATATTTTTGTTAGTTCTTAATGTTGTTCTAGTTTTTTCTACTTTTAGAAAAAATAAAAACCAATTCGAATGCGGTATGCGCGTTAAATTTCATTAAATATGTGAAAAACGCGAATTTAACAAATTTTGTAGAGGCCTATGTTCTACGGGAGGTGAGTTGGCAATCAAGGGATCCGCTTGGAGTCTAAAGCTTCGCGTGTCATCTTTAAGTATTGAATTCCGATAATCCATACCTTTCTATGAATAGTGACCCTTTGACAATTGGTTACTTAATGTTTGCTTAATTTTGTTGGTATGTCGAATGTTTTTTAGGCGTATAATGTGTATGTATATATATATATATATGTAAATGTTGGTATGTTTGGTTAATTAGTTTTCTTGTTATTTTGCTTGATTGTGCGTTTGTGGACACAGGGTATTAAAGCTGAATAGGAAAAAAAAAAGACCTTTAGCGGTGACAAGTCGCCGCTAAAGGTAAAGACCAGACTGCATAGGTTTTTGCCACGTATCATGCCATGTGGCAAAAAATAATAATAATAAAAAATTAATGCTACGTGGAAATAGGGTATTAGCGGTGACACGTGTTATTAGCGATGTTTTTTTTGCCGACGAGAGCATTAGCGGCGACAGTTGCCGCTAAAGCCTAAGTCGCCGCTAAAGATAGACTTGTCATCACTAAAGGTCCAGATCGTTGTAGTGAGCCATTTTCTAACGATAAAAGTGGTGTCGTAGATTTGTTGAAAATGTCAGTTGGTGATCCGTTTGTGAAGTCTTTACCCGCACTCCCTCCCCCATGGACCTCCACTGGCAGATAACCACACATATATAATGGCCGTTGAAGGTATCTGAATTTTGGTGATAGGTGTGATGTTAGAACAAATATACTTATGTTTATTATATTTATTTGTGAGCATCATTATCATTTGTATTATATTGATGAGTTACTATAATATCGCTAAGTTAATAACAGGTGTGATATACTGGCTTCTTACAATGTTTTTGACTCTCATACTTGTTTTGTTCAAAAATTACCTAGTAGAAATAATTTTGCATTCCAAATTAGAAATTGTGAGGTAGAGTGCTAAAAATGTAATTCGTATGTTAGAACTAGTTATATTCTGAAAATACTTAGTCAGGATGCAAAAAAGAAGCAAATAAGTGACAACTATGCTCGGGATGGCTTAGGTTTGCTTTGGGATGGACAGTTATATCCTCGGGATGGAACTGTTTAAAAATGAACAAATAAAGTAGTAAAACACAAAGAACAACACTCGATCTACGAGGAAAGCCCTTGATCAGTTGTAGATCGCCGACATAAAACCTCGGGAGGAGACTAGGCCCCTGCCTTGTTTGTTAATATTAATTTGGTAAACATGTACAACTTTGGATAGGTGATGAACAAGTATCTAAGATTACAATATGAGTGTTGTGTTTGTGTAGAGAGTATCAGGTGTTCTATGAAGTGTTAAGCAAGTGAGAAGTGTCCTATTACTCGTTAATCAACCCCTATTTATAGTTACACGAAAGTAAATAATGAATTCCATGATATCCGCCGTCTTTAATGATCTTGTGGATTGTTTCAGGTGACCGTTGTGTTGTTTCAACTGAATATGACCGTTGTAGCAGCTGTTTCAACTGAATATGACCGTTGTAGCAGCTGTTTCAACTGAATATAGTCATTATATGGCTGTTTCCTCCTTTCTCGCCTATATTTAATGCATGTCGGTTACACCTTTGACTTATTCTTTGAGCTTGGACTTGTTCTACACGCATAACTCTTCAATGACCAGCTCCTTTGACTTAAATGAGTCAATATAGCCGTTAGGGAGAAGTTACAAGCCTTAATATTGATTAAGTGCACCTGCAATAATATCACAATAAGATAATTTGGAGGAGCTCAAGGGTCACAAAGAAGGGGCGGCGACTACGGTGCTTATTGGTTTGGTATTTTTTGGTTCCGCTATGATTTTTATTTGTGAACCTTTTAGATTTAGGGGCTGTTTGGTAGCCTCTGAATGGTCATTAAGAGGCTACATCTGAATGGTTCATAATCTCTTAATAATTAAGATACAATCTTAATTATGAATGGTAAGAGGTAACATCTTAATGGTTGCCTCTTAACCATTCAGACTTAAGGTTACCTCTTAATCATTCAGCGGTTATGGACCATTAAGAGGTAGCCTCTGAATGGTCATTAAGAGGCTACCAAACAGCCCCTTATTTTTATTTCTTTCATTATTATGGTTGGCTAGATTTTATTTGGTTGTCTAGACTTGGGATGAATCTTTATATTAGTTGATTTCTTTTGGGATTTGGCTACTCGTTTTGGCTCGTTTATGTATAAAAATGTAAACTTTATTGGTTTTTGTTGTGATTTATCACCCGGATGATGTTTATGTTATATTTTTAGATTCATATGTGGCTATAATTTATTGACTTAGTGTTTTTAAATTAAAAGTCGCATATTTTTATCATTGCTTTGTGTGATGATTTGATGGGTTGACCTGTAGACTTAGGATCTAGAAATTGGGTATTTAACATCGTTTTAGGTTTGTCACCTACTTTGAGACCGGAAGGAAATAGGTTGTGGGTTTGTTAGGATTTATTGGTTTATTTGGTTAGATATTGCACGAGAGTGAATTTCTTTCCCGATATCCTTTTTATCCGCATTCCCAAACATTTACCTTTAGAAATAGATTCACCCCTTGATACCTTTAGGTGTTTCGTGATTAGTGAGACCGAGAGGAGATCTAATCTTTAGGTGCGTAAACCCGGTGAGCTTCACACTGCTTAGGATTTCATTTAGTGTTCTAGTGAGACCGAGATGAGATCTAAATACTATAGTGTGTCCCGAGTTGGTTATACCCGTAGATCCCGGTAGTCATTTGAGTATCCATTTCCCGTTAGCTTTTAGCTTTATCATTAGGAATCCCAGTCTAGGCAGCCATCTTCCCAATTTCTGATTTCCCTTTCGTGAGCGTTTACTCTCTGATCTCTCGTCCTTCCTGCTTGTTTATTTCTTGTCTTATTTTATTTGTTTACTTGTTTATCGTTTTAGTTATTTTTTTAGTTAAAAATTATGCTCTTTCATATAGATTAGGACTCGACGGAGGTTTAGTATCGAGGGCTGCATATCAGTGTCTACGGATTGATACTCGGTCTTATCGACTTTACTACACTACGACCGGTACACTGCCGTGTTGTGTGGTTTATATTGGTGATTCCAATTTTAAAACCAAATTGTGAAATTTTAAATTTTTTATATATACAAACCACATCAATCAGTTTTTGGCGTTGTTGCCGGGGATCGAACCCGGGTCACCCGCGTGACAAGCGGGAATACTAAAGAAAAGATAAAAATAGAATTAAGCTCAACTAATATGTACACTCGAGCCAACACTCGAGAACAAATCATAACGAACAAACCTATGGAGGGTGAAAGGAGACAACCTTGACCTCGCAATCTCCACCCGGACTACTGATGTCATGCTTCAAACCATGGTCATGAACTACAAAAGCATGATCATCCTCAACCCACTTGTTCATTCCCCAACGAGTCCACCAATGTCTAATACTTATCAACGGCCAATCACTACACCTCTTCATTTCAGCCCACCAATCTTTATACTTACCTGGACCAAAATATATATGACACATGTAGTGAAGGAATCGGTCATCCCTCCAAATGGTGTACACCTCAACTATATTCCAGGTCAGTTGTCTTTGAGCCCTCTCCCGTTCCTTCTTCCTCTTTGATCTCCTTTGTTGGCTCTCCGAACAATAGTGCTTCTAATTCATCAAGATCACCAACAGGGTCAAAATCTCCTCCATCTACGCTTCGTAAATCCACTAACTCATCACCGAACTCATCCTCCCACGATGGAAGACACTCGTTCTCTATCATCTCATCCTCAAGCTCATCTATCGACTCGCTAACCTGTGCGGTGATTGCTGGGCGTAACCTAATCATTTGCACCTCGCTAGCTGCCTCAATCTCAACCTCGTCATCAAAAACTTCTTCAATCAGGTTCGTAGTGTCTTCAACAAACTCTACTACCTCTATGCCATCATCACTCCAGAAATCATCATCTTCGGGTTCTGGTCCATGGCTATAAGGAGTGGGATACCAATAAGGCGATTCATCACGACTAACAACCTGCTAAACTGAAGATAGGACTGCGTCGTCCATTATCGCCTCCGGTTCTGGGATTATCTCAATCATATTTCCAGATGAATCCTTATAACCCAATATGTTCCCTTCACAGTCGTAAACCACGCGTGTGAGAGGTTTCGCACGCTCTGATTCCATGTGGTCAATCATCATCTGTATATCCATACGCCACCTCTCATCATCAACTCCATACCACTGTGTGGACCTCCCACATGAAAGATAACACACGTGTGTCAAATGGGCTCCACCACAGATCTCACAGCATACATTCATGTACTTATAGCACGACTGAGTGTGCATGTTTTCTTCATAACGGCTCGGGTGGTCGCGTTCCCTTATGTAGTCTGCAACAGTCTTTTTTCCAATACAAGATGCCATGACTATTCTTTTTTTTAATTAATTTTTTTTAAGCAAGACTAAAGTAAAAAGTGGCTAAAAACGGCTAATCTAACTAGCAAAAATCAAACTCATGCAAAAGCAACAAGTAAACTAAGGCACGCAGAACAATCTAAAACCAAACAATACATAAAAACACGACTAAACTAAAGTGGATATAAACAAAGAACGAATGACTAGATCCCCGACTCGGGTCATTCTCGAAGTCGCCAGTGTCCCAGGCAACGACGCCAAAAACTGATTGTTGTGGTTTGTATATATAAAAAATTTAAAGTTTCACAATCTGGTTTTAAAAATGGAATCACCAATCTAAACCACACAACACGACAGTGTACCGGTCGTAGTGTAGTAAAGTCGATAAGACCGAGTATCAATCCGTGGACACTGATATGCAGCCCTCGATACTAAACCTCTGTTGAGTCCTAATCCATATGAAAGAGCATGATTTTTAACTAGCAAGAATACTAAAACAATAAACAAGTAAACAAATAAAATAAGACAAGAAATAAACAAGCAGGAAGGACGAGAGATCAGAGAGTAAAAGCTCACGAAAGGGAAATCATAAATTGGGAAGATGATTGCCTAGACTGGGATTCCTAATGATAAAGTTGAAAGCTAACGGGAAATGGATACTCAAATGACTACCGGGATCTACGGGTATATCCGACTCGGGACACACTATAGTATCTAGATCTCCTCTCGGTCTCACTAGAACACTAAATGAAATCCTAAGCAGTGTGAAGCTCACCGGGTAAAGAATGGATCACCTCTCGGTCTCACCAAACATACAAGTTTACGCACCCAAAGATTAGATCTCCTCTCGGTCTCACTAATCACGAAACACCTAACGGTATCAAGGGGTGAATCTATTCCTAACAGTAAATGTTTGGGAATGCGGATAAAAAGGATACCGGGAAAGAAATTCACTCTCGTGCAATATCTAACCAAATAAATCAATAAATCCTAACAAACCCACAACCCATCAAATCATCATACAAAGCAATGATAAAAATATGCGAATTTTAATTTAAAAACACTAAGTCAATAAATTATAGCCACATATGAATCTAAAAATATAACATAAACATCATCCTGGTGATAAATCACAAGAAAACCAATAAAGTTTATATTTTTATACATAAACGAGCCAAAACGAGTAGCCAAATCCCAAAAGAAATCAACTAATATAAAGATTCATCCCAAGTCTAGACAACCAAATAAAATCTAGCCAACCATAATAATAAAATAAATAAAAATAAATCTAAAAGTTCACAAATAAAAATCATAGCAGAACCAAAAAATACCAAACCAATAAGCACCGTAGTCGCCGCCCCTTATTTGTGACCCTTGAGCTCCTCCAAAATAATATACATATTTTTTTTTTCTTTTTGCTATGTTACTCTCTACATCGTACAATTATTATATATATTTTTTGTGTTTCAATTTGTGATGATGTATTTAACACAGTGTCCAAAAGGGAGGAATATGACAGTGGCTTTCTCCTTTCTTTGATGTCAGCTCCTTTCTTTTATGTGTAGTGGTAGATAGTTACGTGGGGGTTATAGGATTAAAATATTAAAAAGTAATAGAAAAGGGGTTATGTTGGGGTTATGAAAAAAGAGGGTGTAGTGGGAAGGGGGGTTATGTGGGGGTTATAAATGATTGGTAATGATTGGTTAATTATTGTTTTTTATTTAAATAAGAATATATTAAATACCTAATAATAATAATAAAAATAATAATAATAAAAGAAATTTATTAAGTTAAAAAACAATAATAAAAAAATAAGATTTACTATTAAAAATAATATTAATTAAAATAAAAAATAATAACCCACCCCACCTACCCCTTCCCCACCTACTTCTTCTTCTCCATCATCTTCTTCCTCATTTCTTCACTTCTTCTTCTTCCTCCTCCTCTTCACTTCTTTCTCTTCCTCTTCACACACACAAACACAACAATAATAATAATAATATTAATAATAATAATAATAATAATAAACCCTTAAAAAACCCCAATGCACAACGCCGGTTATGGAGAAGACGAAATCAGCTGAAAACGCCCCATAGCGCCACTCGGGGCGGTGTTCCCGGCGCTATGGAGCCCCAAAACGCCCCATAACGTTAGCCACTACACATACTCTTATAATCTTCCTCGCCGTCAGACTTCACCTCGTGCCCTACAATTTTTGTGCTCTTCAATCTGGGCCGGCCCAACTTCAACACATATTTAGTCTTGATTGTAGCCCATATTTCATCTTGTTTGGGCCTTGACCCATTAGTTCCTACAATACAAAAATTTTAATAAGAGTCTAGTTCAAATTATATATTTAATTTGATTACCCATTCAACCATTAAAAATTTAGCGAATCTTAAATTAACTCATATGCACCGTTTTAGCCCGTTTCCTCACAAAACCTTTAAATAAATAATACGAACTAAATAAAAGTAATATTTAGTAAAAACTAGCCAAAAAATTATATAAAGTGTAGAGAATATTGATATAAATATATGTATATTTAGAGCGTATCATAAAGTATGAAATAAATTTATACCTTCCTCCAATTTGATTAATGGCCTTCGAAGTATTCCGATGACATCTTGAAGATGTCCCTAGTCAGGGTTACGTCCTTAGGATCATTTTCATCATTCTGAGGATGTCTCCAGTGTTTGTCACATCCTTAGGATAATCTTCATCATTCTGAGGATGTCCCCAGTTTTGTATCTTTCAGACAGACTTAGAGTATTTTTCCCTTTCCAGGAAAGGATTAAAAACTTTTGATAATAACTTGTAGAAAGGTAAACTTAGTTGTCACACTGGCGATAAAGCCTTTTATAAACTGGGGTCATGCCCATAATGATGAACTTTAGAAGTAACTGGCGACAAAGCCTAATGTAGCATCTTGAGGATCACTGGCGTCAAGGCCAAATATAACTGGCGTCAAGGCCACAGTCGACTAGGCCAAATACGTAAAAGACATTGAAAAATGTCTAAACCTTAGAGACATTGAAAAATGTCTAAACCTTAAGAGTTCAATATATATCTCAAAAATGATGAAATTGTCAGCCACTTTTACATGGACCGGTCCCACCATCCTGAAAATATATATGAACAACGTGCGCACCAGGCGGGGTTGCTAACCAAATGAGAAAGGTGAAAACCTTTAAACCTTAGAAGGTGTCGGACACCTTAACGGAGGAGAGGGTGGCAACCCTCTAGTCTTCAAAGCGTTCCATCTTCAGGATGGTACTGCAAAATTCTCAGGATGGACTATTTTTAGACCATGTTTAGTAAAAATATAAATGATTGAAATAGGTTAAGAATAAGTACTTACATATGGAGATTATTCATCTCTGTCAGCATTCACCTTTATCTTACCAGTAATTCGAACCATGGTTTCTCTTCCAGAGAGATCAGTCACACGAGTCTTCATATATGATAGCATTTTAAGTGCATTGCATTCCAGGATCTTGGTAGAATTTCGTCTTCCATGGTCATAATCGATCAAGTAGGGTCCTTCTTACTTATTAGGAGCTAAGTTCCCATCATTTGGCTTGGTGGTATTTTGGAAGCATTTTCTTAAGACCAAATCTCCCACCTGGAATCTTCTTATCCTTATATTCTTATTGTAGGTTTTGGTTATCCTTTGTTGATATGGTGCCATCCTCAATCTGCCCGTATCCATAACTTCATCCACTGTTTCAAGATCTTGAAGCAATACTTTTGAATTGGTAGTTGCATCCTGAAGATATCTTCTTGCTGTAGGCATTACCATCTTGGTTGGGAGCATGGCTTCTATTCCAAAGACTAAGGAGAAAGGTGTTTGGCGAGTTGCATTCTTGAAAGTGGTTTTCTTCAGCCCATTTTCCTTTCTTTTCTCCAAGCCTCTTCTTCAAGTTGTTGATGATGATCTTATTAGAGGATTCTGCTTGTCCATTAGCTTGAGGATGGACACGTGTTGATGTTATCATTTTGATTCCGAGTAGTTAGAACAGTGTTATCCTTAGGGTGCAGTTCTACAGTTGTTGACTTCAGGATGTGAATGGTGGGAATCTTGGATCCTTCTGGTGAATTCAAGGAGGATCCTAAATTTGCAAAGGCATCAGCTTCAACATTTTCTTCGTAGGTACCTATGTTAATGTAAATTCTGCAAAATAAGATGCTAATTTCTTGACTATTTCAAGATATTCAACTAATTTTTTACCTTTGACTGCATAAGATCGGTTAGAATGGTTAGTAATTAAAAAGGTGTAGATGCATTTTGTGCAACTAATGCTTTGGATTACAATTAACATATGTTTATGTGTTTTGTCGTTTGGTCGAAGGAAGGTTAATATGGGCGAATGAGAGTTTCTGAATGGGCGAAGGAGAGTTAAAGGTGCGAAGGAGAGAAGGAGGTTGAAGGTAGTTTAGATGTTAATGTATTGCTTGGTTCGACCATGTTGATTGGGCAAACCTGCACATTCGACCAAGCAAAGTGGGCGAATGTGCAGGCCTATATAAAGGTCAAGTTCATTTTGAATGTTAAGTTTTGGTCATTTTTGTTTCCTTCCTGTTTGAGTCTCTCCCTAGGGTTTTGCGTAAACTTAATTCACGTCTTGTTTTGATTGTAAAGTTTATTATAACGTGTAATTGAGTTTGTTTATGAATGAAATGAAGATTTTAAACATGATTTCTGCGTTTTGTTAGTATTGTTATCATTTTGTGATTGATTCAGGGATTCCGCACCTGAATCAAAATTGTTTGATCATTATCTTTGTAGATTTGACGATCCTACGCGCATACAAAGTGGTATCAGAGCCATATGGATCAAACAACCACAAACTGATAATTTTACAGCTGATTTGGACCCTATTTTGATCAAAAACTTTCTGTTTTCATTGATAAAACTGAATTGATGATAATTTGATTGATTAGAGCTTGTTTTCATGGATAAAATGCATAATTCTCTTTGATAAACTTGTTCCAAATCAAATCCGAAGCAAAACCTGATTAGAATCATCAAATTCTATCAACTTTTGAAAAATTTGATCAAAATTAACTGATTTTCAAAGAATAACCGTTTTTGAACGTGCAGGGTCGAACCTAGGGAGAATGGTCGAACGCGTGTGTTAATTTGGTCGAACCAAGGGATTTTTGGTCTAAGGTGGTGTTTTAGCTGGTCGAATCTAGAGTTTGTTAGAGTATTATTGTACATTCGATCATAGTTGTCTCATTCGACCATTCGGGCGGTCGAAGGTGAATTCAAACAGTCGAAAGAGGGTGTAAAGGGTCGAAAATGATTTGTGTTTGTTGTATTTCTCATTCGTATCTTTTCAAACGGTCGAAGGAGAACATTTTGGCTCATTCGACCACTCGCTACATACGAAGGTAGAGTCTGTTTATAAACTTTTCTAATCTTTTCGTGTTTAATCATTTTCAGATCAAGATGTGGAACTTTCCTACTACACCACGACCTAACACGACACCACAACAGCAGACAACCAGGGATCCTTGGTCGGTTGCTGCCCAAATGTCTAGTCAACCATCACAACCAATCAATTATATGGCTATGACTAGTACTATTCCTCAACACGTTGCGCAACCACAACCGCAACCGCAACCGATTGGTGACTGTTGGGGAGTAGCAGCAGCTGCGGTTCACTCACAGACGACTAATGCCATATCAACTCTTATCCAAGACTTGTCTTGGGGAGTGGAAACCGTCCACCTAAGCTCATGGAAATGGTCGATTATAACACTTGGAAGACCAAGTTTAAGATCCATCTGGAGGGAATGGGTTTAGAGGGAACTGAGGCGTGGCAGATGATTGCGAAGGGCTATGTTGCTCCGATCTTGGAGAACACGGGAGAGCCTATTCCATTGGAAAATCTTGCAGATGATGAAAAGAAGAAATTTGCTATTGAGAAGAAGGCGTTTTCTCAATTGTCTCAAGCTATCAATACTGATTTGTTGCATCAGTTTGGTTCTTGCACAACTTCTAAACAGCTGTGGGACATGTTGAAGAATAGGCATGATGGAAATGAGAAGACTAGGAAGCTAAGGATGGAAGAGCTTCGGAAAGAGTTTGAGAATTTCAGTTACATGGGTAACGAGACGTTGAAAGAGTTGGTCCCAAGGTATTGCCACTTACTCACAGAGCTTTCAAGCTATGAGATAAGCATACCTATGTCTGAATTGGTGGACAAGTTTGCCAATGCATTGCCACCGTATTGGAACCAACATATTGAGGTGTTAAAAGAAAAGGATGCGTACCAGTATTGGACTATAAATGAGTTCATTCAGAAACTGGAAAACAAGGAGATGGAGGAGAAGAGAAAAGCTAAAAGAGCTCAAATTCCTCAGAATCCGGAATTGTATCTTGGTGGTACATCTTCTTCCCATTCTACTTCCAGTTCTACTTCTAATGTTGCTCAACACATCGCGTGCGTATCTAACATTGTTGAAACACCCAAAAAACCAATCAATTACCTTGCTCAAACATCTTCATATACCTCATCATCATATCCAACAACTACTTACATTCCACCATTTTCACCCATGCAACAAGCAGCATGTTACTCTGCTAGCCAACCTCAACAACGACCATACAATCCTCAAATGAACCAGATGCAAATTAACCAAAGTCAAAATAACCAAAGCCCGATTGTGTTGGAGACATCAAATCTAAATAATGTTACTGTTGAGATTGCTCAACAACACGTAGCATTAGTTTCAGCAATGGTAGCATCGTACAATGGATTGGTTGCTAGTCAAATTGGGAACAACAACTTGACCAATGAGGAATATGCAAAGATTGACAAGGAAGAAATGGAACTCATGGATATTCAGTGGGCTTTTGCAAGTATCATGAGAAGAGCCACTGATTTAATTCAAAAGACCGGGATAACTGATCTTTCTACTTCTCCTAACACCACTTATGGCTTCAACAAAGCCAAAGTCACTTGTTTCAACTGTGGTGAGAAAGGTCATTTCAAAAGAGAGTGCACACAGCCAGCACAACAAGGTAATAGAAATCCATTCAACTCTAACTACCAAAACCGAGAAAACCAAAATCAGGTATCATACCAAAGTCCCAACATTTCAAGTTTTCAACCTCAAAACAACTATCAAAACTGTCAAAATACTCAACAAAATAACAATGCTAGACAATCCACAACACAAAACCAAACACAACAGAATTCAAACCGAACAAGCATTCCCATTTCTACACCAAACACACAAACCCAAACCGAGAATCCAAATCAAGCTTTGGTGATACAAAAGGATGAGGGTTTTGATTGGACCGGTATGCAGTTAGGTGTTGAAGAAATCACAACTGGTAATATGGCTTGTGTGGCACAGCAAATGAATTTGGATGAGCCGGTGGAGGTTGAAGAAGAAATTGTGACTGAGAAGATGTATGAGTTGAAGATTGAGGAGTTGAATGAAGAGATGAATGTTGATTGTGAAGAGAAGAAGTCCGGGATGATTCTTGATTCGGTTGCTGATATTCCAGAGCAGTTTGATTCTACTTATTCTGATGAGGAGAGTGAGTCTGATTCTGAATCTAGTGTTAACTCACTGGATGATGACATTGATCAGTTGCTTGCTGAAGCTGACTTTTTGATGACCCGGAAATCATGCATAATGGATGATGCTTGTACCAGAATTGATTATTCCAAGTTTTTCGCTGGGAAGGAAGCACACTTTGCATTAATGGCCATGACAGAACCTCCAAAACAGGTAAGTAATGAATCTGCTTCTAATTCAAATTCAACTTGTGTTAAACATTTCAAAGCTTGTGATAAATTGACAGATGAGAATAAGCAACTCAAGGTTCAACTTGAGAGTGCAAAAATCAACTGTCAATCATATCAAAAGGAATCTAAAGAGTTTAACAGAGTACTTGATGGCTATAAGAAAGACGTTTCAGAATTGAAAAAGACTTTGTCTTTAAAACAGATTGCCATAAATAACTATATCAATGATTTAGAAAACACAAAACTTGAAATGGCCACCATCAAGTGCTTTGCAGAAAAAGTAAACAAAAAGCTTGAGAGTTATAAGCATATCGCTTATGTTGTTGACCACATAATAGAAGAGCCTTCACAGTATAGTAGTGCAAACTACAAAGCTGTCCCAGCTCCGGTGTTGTTTGAAAATCATAATTTGCACTCAATAGCACCGGAGAGCTCACTTAAATCTGACTCTACATCGGATGACGAGTCAAACACATCTAGTGTGGGAGACCCTTATTCTGATGTTAGACCTATTCTGGGAAATAATGAGGGTGTGGTTGCTGCTGATGATTCTGATGAAGAGGATGAACAGTCTGAGAAGGTTTCTGAAAAAGCGTGTGATATTCCTGACGAAAATCACATAATCACTATTGAACCTGTTTCACCATCTCAGATTGTCCATCCCATGGCTAACGCTCATAGAAAGAATCAATCAGTGAAGCCTGTTGAAAAGAAAGTTGAAAAGAAAATTGAAAAGATAAATGAAAAGAAAATTGAAAATACAGATGAAAAGCAAAAAGAATCGTGTGATAAACCTGTTAATGTTTTCTATCGGATGCAAGGATCCGATAAGATCATTTCTGATGAAGAATATCCAATCCAATTTGCAAATTATTCAAAAATTGAAAAGATCTGGCAGAAAAGTACCATTTGGTTCCCGAAACATGAGCGAACAAATGATATACCTCCAGCAATTTTAAAGAAAATTCATTCGGATATTCCTAAAGAGCCAAAGGTCAATGTCACACAATTTATTAAACCAAAAGATAAGTCAAATGGTTTTCTTGAGCCGACTTACTCAAAGGACCCCGCTCCTGAGAGTTTAAGAAGAAGGTGTATGGATGATCAATATCCTATCACTAGTTATTCAAAGTCGAATGCCAAGAACAATTTTGAAGAGTACCGTGCATGTTTTAAGTGCGGGGAGAGAGGGCATTTACTTGCCAACTGCCCATACGCAAGACATAAGAGGCACGAGGTGGAGATGAAGCAGAAGTATGAATGTCCGGTCGATAATCATTGTTATCCACAGAGACGATTTGTCCCTCAACCAGCACCTTTTATAACCAAAGCAATTATTTCAAAAGGAGGGAAAATCGTCCGATGACATATGATCGCCGCAACCGGATAGCCACTGAGAAACCGTTTAAGAAACCAATGGTGAACGCAACTGTTGACAACAAAAAGGTTCCAGTTAAACCTAATGTCAAACCAACAGTTGGACCTGTCTCTGTTAAATCAGAGAAGGTAACCAAGAAAGTATCGTTCAAGGAAGAGGTAAAGAAACCGGCTGAGACCCTAAAATCTCAGATCCGGATCTTGAAACGGTCTGAACAATCTTGGTCACCATAGGGTTCTGAAGGTGCTTCAACTTCACAACAAAATGTGAAACCAGAGAATGAGAAAGGTTTGTGTGATCAGAAAAAGGTTGATAAAAATCAAGATGTTTGTGAGAAATCTGAATCTTTGAAACAAACTGTTCAAAGACCCAAGACCAAACAGGCTTGGGTCCCTCGAAAAATCTAACTTCTTTACTTGATATGTGCAGGGAGCTTCAGCTGGCCCTGTGAGCAGTCTTTGGATTGTTGACAGTGGAGTTTCTGTCACATGACAGGGGATCTTTCGCTACTATTTGATATTAGAAACATCAATGGAGGTTATGTAGCATTTGCAGGAAACAAGGGAGGTTATATTACCATGGAAGGTAGTGTGAGCAATGGAATTGTGAGTTTTGAGAGAAATTCTTATGTGAAACAAATAGATTACAATCTGCTCAGTGTCAGTCAGATATGTGACAAACAATTTTCTGTGTACTTTGACGACAAATCTTGCTATATACTCAAGCCGGGTTTCGAATTACCGAAAGAGTGGGTGATGTTAAAGGCGCCGAGAGTGAACAACTTATACATTCTCGATATGTCGAAAGCAATGACCACCCAAGGCCAAGTCACGTGTTTTCTCTCCAAGGCTACAGAAAAAGAATCAATTATGTGGCATAGGAGAATGGGACACATTCACCTAAGAAAGATGAATCAATTGGTGAAGAATGAACTTGTCACAGGCGTGAACGTTAAACATTTTCACTTAAGTGACAAGTGTGTGAGTTGTAAAAAGGGTAAGCAGCACAAACAATCCCATAGGCCAAAGAAAGTCAATTCCGTTGAACTGCCACTTGAACGTTTGCACATGGATCTTTTCGGACCGGTCAAGCGTAAGAGTCATGCTGGGGAGTTGTACTGTCTTGTGGTGACTGATGATTTTTCAAGATTTTCATGGGTTATGTGCTTACACCGAAAGAGCGATACTTTTGATAATTTGAAAGTTCTGTTCACTCGACTGGAAAATATCTATGATCTCAAGATCAAGAGGATTAGGAGTGATAATGGGACGGAGTTTAAAAATGCACAGATGGACGATCTTTGTGAAAACAAAGGTATCTGTAATACCCCAACCGATGGCGGAAACATCGGGATGTCACGTATTGATGATTGTTCAGTAGCTCATGGTAATACATATGTTTAAATAATCCTTTATTTCATTACAAAATTTAATTACATTAAAGTCTACATCAAATAATCAAACAAAGCTTAAAACTTCAAATATCTCCTCATGCTAGCTCTAGACCTCAAGCATCAGTATTTCCTGTTGAGTTTGGAAAAATAGGGGGGGGTCAACTAGAAGTTGGTGAGAATACATAAGCCATGTCACGCAATTAAGTTTAAGAATAAAAGTTTAGCAATTCATATGTCTATCGTAAGTTTAAGTCTACATGAATAACATGATATGTTGAATCGACATAATCAAACCTCCGACTAGTTTAGGTCCATCCCGTCATCCACGATTCACCTTAATAATATGTTGGAACGATAACAATCACCCACGCTACCTATGTAGGAGGTACACGTATCCGGGTGGGATTGTCAATCTGTAACACCCCAACCGATGGCGGAAACATCGGGGTGCCACGTATTGATGATTGTTCAGTAGCTCATGGAGAATAATAAGTTTTCATTAATTGATTTAAATAAATTACATACAATTGTTCTACAAGAATTCGTACATCAAATTGAATAAACTATGCACATATCTTCAAGCAATTCTTCAAGCAAGTAGGACCTGAAACATGTTAAGTTGAAAATGTTTGGGTCAACAAAAGTTGGTGAGAATTACATAGGTTTTTGAGAAATAGTTGATAACAATAGTTTGTACAACACTCAGGGTTGTATGATGATAGAGTATGATACCGACATGCAACAATGCGTCTATGTACAACCAAACCTTGTGTCGACTGATGACTAACTCGCAAGTTAGTTAAATGTTATTACTGTTATCGATCATCCCTGAGTCTACGTGGGGGGATGGGTTTGTCAGACCTATAGCGCTATAATCTAAACAGGCGGCTTGATCAATGTTAATGATTGTACTGTGTCTTTTTGTTACAGTCAAATGATAGAATGATGATGTAATTGAATCACAAGTAAATATGAGTAAATGATAGTATAAAATGTTTAAACATGTTTCACCCCAAAAATAGTGAAAATAGAGTAAAGGGGCTATGTAAACTCACCTTGGTAAAATGTTATCTGTTGAGAAATGTGTTGACCAAATGTATCAAGTATCACCCTAAAATGAGGTAATAAATATGTCTAAGTCTACCAAGTCTACAAATGTATAAGTTCTAGGGCTTCGAATTGGGGATAAACGCTCGTTTGATTATTATTAAAAATATTCGCCAATTGAGAGAAATTTAGTAAATAAATAACCAAAATCTTTTTATGAGATTTAAATTTAGGATGGTCACAAGAATGTGTTTAAAGTATAAAAATAATTTTTGTGAAATTATTTTCTTTAAAATAGATTATTTAATCTATTTATAACAAATTGTCAAATCTAACTTTAATATTTAAAAATATTAAAATTAAATAATTTTTAGTTTAAAATTCATATTTCTGTTCTAAATGATTAAAAATAATTTGTATAAAATTTTGGTGCAAAAATGATGAAAATTGGATTTATTATGATTTAATTATGATTAAATATAACAAAAATTGATTAAAAATATGAAATAAGTGATTTTACTGAATTAAAAATTATTTCAGTAAAGTTTATCTTTATAAAAAGTCAGGATAATTTTTGGAGAATTTAATAAAATTGTTTTGATATATAAATGGATTTTTATAAATATAATAGTATAAAAATGATTTAATTATTATAAATATTAAATAAATGAATTTTTGAAAAATAAAAGTTGTAAATAAAACTTTTATCTCAGATTTAATAAATATATTTTTTTTAGAATTTATAAAATAGTTTTAATATTTAAAAACGAATTTATAAGATTAAAATATTTAATACATACATTAATTGATTTGTTTGTTTGAAAAAATGAAAAAGAGGAAAAGAATGTCACGCCCGGGACTCGAACCCGCGTGACTCGGCTGTGGGAAACCAGACACAACCAACTGATCTGAGGATCAATTTGTTATAGGTTTTGTTTCGTTTTTTTATATAAACAGACGTGAAATGTTGTCATCTTCCCCAAATATCATACGAAACCCTAATAATTTCAATCGGTCGATTCACACAACATTCACCCAATTAATCTTAGGGTAAATGTTGTGCATAGGCCGGTCATCAAAACCCACAAAGAAAAAACACACTTACAAGAAGGATTTGAATACGGTTTGGTCGGTCAAAGCCCAAGTCAAAACGTGATTCGTAGAGCAAGAACAGAGAATTATTAGGTGAAATTGAGAGTTGAGAGAGTTTGTTCGGCGTATGTAGCAGGCTAGAGGGTCTTCAATTTATAGGGAAAACATCTTGGTGTTCGATTTGGGAATGTTTGACCGAGTTATTAAGTTTGACGCGTGTAATAGCTTGAAATCCGGCATGATTGACCACGAATCAGTGGATAAAAGACGCGTATGTGATTAGTAATCACACAAACATTCCATTTAGAATTAATTACGTGTTAAAGGTTGGTTAAATTTGAATTTTCAAATTCATGCATGTTGCAGCGCGTAACAGGAAGGGAGGAGAAAGGAAATCAGCGCTATAGTGATGTTATATAAATTTTTGAGTTGGGTTTAAACAACAAAGACATGTGGAGCAGGTGGTTGTTTCTTGTGTATGTGTGTGGAGGTGGCGCGGGTTCGAAACCCGGCATAAACAAACACTCCCTATTTTTTAATAAAGACACAAGAGGAGGTTGGGCTGGGGCTTGTGTGTGGGCTGCGTACTGGGCCTGGTGTTGGGTTTCAGAATATGAAAGAGGGGTTTGGGCTTATTGGGTTGAATTAAAAGGGGGGGGGGGGTTTGGTTGAATAACAAATCATAATCAGATTTTTTTTTACACTAATGTTATAATCTATTATTATTATTATTATTTATTACTATTATATATATAAACCTTTATATATATATATATATATATATATATATGTGTGTGTGTGTGTGTGAATATTTATAAGGGTTCAAAATATCACCAAAAAAAAATAAAACTTGTCGTTTTAAATTTCGTAACGTACCAGTATTTAATGCGAAATGTTACAGTCTCCCCTACTTTTAGGAACTTCGTCCCGAAGTTAAGGGAAAACCAGGGTTACAATTGGCCAACTACCGAAAACTTTGATAAAATTTCACACTACCTTAACGTACCTGTAAATTCATGATTACGTTCCGGACCGTAATTACCAATTTACCTTACATTAGGGTTTTGCGTCCTTTTATGACTTTACCGATTGTTAAGCAGGTCTGATAGTCTCCGCCAGTCGTTCAGGTGGTAGGGCCTCTCCCGACTGTTGGAATGACATGATGACCTCTACCAATCGTTAAGCTGGTCGTTTGGTAGTTAACTAATTGTTGTATAAGCAAGTGTGATTACAGATATAGCAATTAGTTCACATTCAGACAAACATGCACACAGATGTTATGATAATACTTGAATTTTATTACTTGAATCGAATAACGTCAATACATAGAATAAAAGTAATCAATAGTCAAATGGTGAGTCTCGCGGTTAGGTAGATGGAGGGTCTTGATCTCTGTTCAGTTTAGGGCATCGGTTACGGAAGTGATTTGGGTCTCCACATTCATAGCATTGACCATAGTTGTATCGATTAGGATTAGCAGCCTGAGCAAGGTTGATGGGTTGGTTGGCATTAGTATTTGGGGTCTCGCGACATGTATTAACTAGATGGCCATACCTACCACAATTGGTGCACAAGCGACATGCTGAAGCAGTGGGATGATGTCGGTTGCATGTGTTGCACAATGGATGGTTTCCTGTATAAGGTTTCTTGTTAGAAGCTTGTGGAGTGAGGTTTGCAGCAGGATCCCTGGTCTTACGTTTCTGGTTCTCGGTGGTTACCGCGGCTACAATACTTGTTTTATTGCTTTTCCGAACTAAAGTCCCGTTCTTTACGTGATTATCAGTTAAGGTAGCTGCTAAACGTTTGGCTTCCTCCAAGTGGCAGGATTCCTTCCCCACACCGTATCCTGGATTTGGCATGGGCAGACCACCGATGTACTTCTCGATGGCTACCGACAGGGGAGTGACTTTGTGGGGCAGCAATAAGCTAAGCTCATGAAAGCGGGTGTTGTAGGCAAGGTTTTCCCCACTATCTTGAGCTAAGGTGTGGAACTCATCCTCAAGCTTCTTAACTTCATTGCGAGGACAAAACTCTTCCTTCATGATCTCTTTGACTTGGTCCCATGTCATAGCAAGAGCAACCTCGGCCCCACGAGTACGCTTTTCTTCATTCCACCATGTGAGTGCTCGTTTATGGAGAACACTCATGGCGTAACGAACCTTGAAGTTGTTGGGGCATTCACTGTTGATGAAGGCATTCTCAATACCCTCAAACCATTGGAGGAGTCCAGTAGCTCCTTCTTCACCACTAAACTTTGGAGGGTTACAAGAGTTGAAATGCTTAAGGGTACAGGCTTGGGGTCCATTTCCATTGCCATTGCCGTTCCCGTTCCCGTTGTTGTGACCATTCCCGTTGCCGTTCAATTGGATGACCTGAGCAAGTAAATTGGGAACCAGAGTTGCGATTTGCTGCGCCATTTGTTGAGAAATGATCGCAGCCAGTTGAGCATCGACCCCATTAGTGTTGTGACCAGGACCTTGTTCATGACCATGGTTGTCACTACCTTCATCGTGGTTCTCACCAGTGCTGTTGCGAGTGCTGCGACGAGGAGGCATGATCTGTAATAGACACAATGAAATGAATGAGAGTTTATTTAGGGAATGTAATCATTTATTCATTAATTAAAACGAATAAACGAAAACATTGACTTATCAAAGATTCTAAATTCTAATAACATATGAAGACATGCTTTAGCCTATAAGTGAACACTCATCCCGAGAATTCCCAGGTAGGCATCCGGGTCCCTCGTCTGATTGGGATATATGCGCAATGCCAGCCTAGACAGAAGACTCAGAATACAGGCGTTCACCCTTCCAGATTGCACGTGTTCGTTATTAAAATCTAGAACTTCGACGAGATCTCAAGGTGGTTCAGGTTAAACCTGGGGATTTTGTCCTATTAGTCTATGAGTAGATCCACTGATGGAGAGCAACCTTCTTGTAGGGAGGATATGAAGTGGGAGAGGGATAGAGAATAGCAAACAAAAGAAGCAAGTACTGGTTAAATCCTATGGTTATAGACTAGATTATTTCTCTAATAACCTAATTCCCTATAACCATGGCTCTGATACCAATCTGTAACACCCCAACCGATGGCAGAAACATCGGGGTGCCACGTATTGATGATTGTTCAGTAGCTCATGGAGAATAATAAGTTTTCATTAATTGATTTAAATAAATTACATACAATTGTTCTACAAGAATTCGTACATCAAATTGAATAAACTATGCACATATCTTCAAGCAATTCTTCAAGCAAGTAGGACCTGAAACATGTTAAGTTGAAAATGTTTGGGTCAACAAAAGTTGGTGAGAATTACATAGGTTTTTGAGAAATAGTTGATAACAATAGTTTGTACAACACTCAGGGTTGTATGATGATAGAGTATGATACCGACATGCAACAATGCGTCTATGTACAACCAAACCTTGTGTCGACTGATGACTAACTCGCAAGTTAGTTAAATGTTATTACTGTTATCGATCATCCCTGAGTCTACGTGGGGGGATGGGTTTGTCAGACCTATAGCGCTATAATCTAAACAGGCGGCTTGATCAATGTTAATGATTGTACTGTGTCTTTTTGTTACAGTCAAATGATAGAATGATGATGTAATTGAATCACAAGTAAATATGAGTAAATGATAGTATAAAATGTTTAAACATGTTTCACCCCAAAAAATAGTGAAAATAGAGTAAAGGGGCTATGTAAACTCACCTTGGTAAAATGTTATCTGTTGAGAAATGTGTTGACCAAATGTATCAAGTATCACCCTAAAATGAGGTAATAAATATGTCTAAGTCTATCAAGTCTACAAATGTATAAGTTCTAGGGCTTCGAATTGGGGATAAACGCTCGTTTGATTATTATTAAAAAATATTCGCCAATTGAGAGAAATTTAGTAAATAAATAACCAAAATCTTTTTATGAGATTTAAATTTAGGATGGTCACAAGAATGTGTTTAAAGTATAAAAATAATTTTTGTGAAATTATTTTCTTTAAAATAGATTATTTAATCTATTTATAACAAATTGTCAAAATCTAACTTTAATATTTAAAAATATTAAAATTAAATAATTTTTAGTTTAAAATTCATATTTCTGTTCTAAATGATTAAAAATAATTTGTATAAAATTTTGGTGCAAAAATGATGAAAATTGGATTTATTATGATTTAATTATGATTAAATATAACAAAAATTGATTAAAAATATGAAATAAGTGATTTTACTGAATTAAAAATTATTTCAGTAAAGTTTATCTTTATAAAAAGTCAGGATAATTTTTGGAGAATTTAATAAAATTGTTTTGATATATAAATGGATTTTTATAAATATAATAGTATAAAAATGATTTAATTATTATAAATATTAAATAAATGAATTTTTGAAAAATAAAAGTTGTAAATAAAACTTTTATCTCAGATTTAATAAATATAATTTTTTTAGAATTTATAAAATAGTTTTAATATTTAAAAACGAATTTATAAGATTAAAATATTTAATACATACATTAATTGATTTGTTTGTTTGAAAAAATGAAAAAAAGGAAAAGAATGTCACGCCCGGGACTCGAACCCGCGTGACTCGGTGTGGGAAACCAGACACAACCAACTGATCTGAGGATCAATTTGTTATAGGTTTTGTTTCGTTTTTTTATATAAACAGACGTGAAATGTTGTCATCTTCCCCAAATATCATACGAAACCCTAATAATTTCAATCGGTCGATTCACACAACATTCACCCAATTAATCTTAGGGTAAATGTTGTGCATAGGCCGGTCATCAAAACCCACAAAGAAAAACACACTTACAAGAAGGATTTGAATACGGTTTGGTCGGTCAAAGCCCAAGTCAAAACGTGATTCGTAGAGCAAGAACAGAGAATTATTAGGTGAAATTGAGAGTTGAGAGAGTTTGTTCGGCGTATGTAGCAGGCTAGAGGGTCTTCAATTTATAGGGAAAACATCTTGGTGTTCGATTTGGGAATGTTTGACCGAGTTATTAAGTTTGACGCGTGTAATAGCTTGAAATCCGGCATGATTGACCACGAATCAGTGGATAAAAGACGCGTATGTGATTAGTAATCACACAAACATTCCATTTAGAATTAATTACGTGTTAAAGGTTGGTTAAATTTGAATTTTCAAATTCATGCATGTTGCAGCGCGTAACAGGAAGGGAGGAGAAAGGAAATCAACGCTATAGTGATGTTATATAAATTTTTGAGTTGGGTTAAACCAACAAAGACATGTGGAGCAGGTGGTTGTTTGTTGTGTATGTGTGTGGAGGTGGCGCGGGTTCGAAACCCGGCATAAACAAACACTCCCTATTTTTTAATAAAGACACAAGAGGAGGTTGGGCTGGGGCTTGTGTGTGGGCTGCGTACTGGGCCTGGTGTTGGGTTTCAGAATATGAAAGAGGGGTTTGGGCTTATTGGGTTGAATTAAAAGGGGGGGGGGGGGGGGTTTGGTTGAATAACAAATCATAATCAGATTTTTTTTTTACACTAATGTTATAATCTATTATTATTATTATTATTATTTATTACTATTATATATATTAACCTTTATATATATATATATATGTGTGTGTGTGTGAATATTTATAAGGGTTCAAAATATCACCAAAAAAAAATAAAACTTGTCGTTTTAAATTTCGTAACGTACCAGTATTTAATGCGAAATGTTACAGAATCCAATAGATCTATTATTGAGTATCGCCGGCTTGGCCATAGCTAATGATTATGTAATGTTGAAACTCGTTGAAACTGTTGTTGTTGTCTAAATCATGAGGCATTAAAGTTTACAACTAGACATGCATGTAGAATTGCTTAAGTATAATGTTGCAAGTATGAAGAATTGCATAAACATGGTTACGTAAACTCACCTTAGCAAAGTATTAAGTCTCGAGAAATAGAATATGTGTAGCCCCAAAGTTGCCAATTACAAGAGCTTATAATCAAAGCTTCAATTGTAGAAGTAATAGACTATAGAAGAAAGGTATGAGGGAAAGTTTAATCGGATTGAAACAATCGATTTAGAGGTGCAAAGTATAATGGGTCATAGGTGGGGTTTTATACTAGTTTTGGATTCAATTAGCCATTAAAATTGGTCAACACCATAAAGTAATGTTTTATGATGAATTGACTATTTGACTAAGACTTTGACTGTTTGACTAAGACTTTGACTATTTGACTCAAGGCTTTATTTAAGAAATAAAAAAAAAATCATTAGTTTGAATTAGAAAATAAAAAAACACCGTCTTATAAAATGACGATTTTATAAATAGAATTAGGATAGGACATATGTCATGATTGAAGATTTTTTTTTTTTTTTTTTTTTTTTTTTTTTTTTTTTTTTTTAAGTACAATGATAAAAGGAACTTAGAAAAATAGAGTGCACGGATAAAGATAAGAATACTTAGAAATAAATTAGACTTTATACCATGGATCGGGAAATACTTTAATGCAAAATAAATGGGAAAATTCGTGAGGTTACAGTATTCATTATGAATACAATGCTCCGTATACCCCACAACAGAACGGTGTCGCGGACGCAAAAACAGGACTCTAATTGAAATGGCGAGAACAATGCTTGCGGACTCAAATCTTCGAGTAATGTTCTGGAACGAAGCAATTTACGCAGCTTGTTATACTCTTAATCGTGTTTTAACGGTGAAGAAGTTTGGCAAAACTTCTTATGAGCTGTTGAATCGTCGAAAAGCCGAATTTAGAGTATCTAGAACCGTTTGGAACTCCTTGTACTATGCTTAATCCATCTGAGAAGTTCGCACCGAAGGCTGAGGAAGGATACTTTGTTGGATATGCAACTCCGCTCAAACAGGTATTCAACAAAAGAACTCGTCAAGTCGAGGAGTGGCTAACGTTGAAGTGCAACGGTATACTCAGAATTTACAGGAAGCGGTCCAGACTGGATGTTTGATTACAAAGATTTCTTTGAATCATTCAACCTAGATAGCTTGTTTGAAGAGGCTGTATTACGTTTATATTACGAGGTCGAAAACGCAGTGACATCACCGTTGGTGCGTTCCGATCACCGTGAATCCCCAAGCAGCTTCTAATGATACCAATGTTCCTGTCGTTGAAGAAGAGGTATTCCAAGAGGCTTCCACAACTTTAAATTCATCAGAATCAGAAGATGACGACGAAGAGGTTACAAGTGAAGCTATCTTAGATCATGTTACAGTGACACCACCAGTGAACCCAAATACAATGGTGCTTCATCATCGAATGTGGGTAATGATCTGGTTTCTGCAGAGAATTTAACTACTCAGACGGGAGTCCAAGTACCAGATTATCCGGAATCTTGGATACATCGAATTCACCCGATTGAGCAGGTTATTGGTGATCCTGGTAGCAGTGTGATGACGAGAGGTCAATTAAGGAATGCTAACTCACCGGAAAATCTTGGCAATCTTGCTTTATATGCCAAAATACAAAAATCAGGTTTTCAGAATGACTGGTCTTTTGCTTGTTATGTTTCGCAGGTTGGGCCGCGAACTTACAAGGATGCTCTTTGGATGACGCTTGGGTGGAAGCAATGCAAGAGGAGTTGTTGCAGTTTCAGAAACTTGGCGTTTGGACACTGACAGATTTGCCCCGGGAAGAAAGAAGATTGGAACGAAATGGGTATTCAAATGCAAAAAGGATGATAGAGGAGTGATCGTAAGGAACAAAGCTCGTTTGGTTGTACAAGGATTTCATCAAGTTGAGGGAATCGATTACAACGAGATCTATGCACCTGTTGCATGCTTAGAGGCAATACGAATGTTTCTGGCGTTTGCATCATACAAGAAATTTAAGGTGTATCAAATGGATGTCAAGAGCGCGTTTCTCTACGGTGTGGTCAAGGAGGAAGTATACGTAGGTCAACCACCAGGCTTTGAAGATCCTATTCACGGGATACGGTCTACGTTTTAAACAAAGCTCTCTACGGGTTGCACCAGGCTCCAAGGCAATGGTATGAGGAGCTGAGCACGTATCTTCTTTCAAAAGGATTCAAACAAGGTTTGGTAGATTGCACACTGTTCACTAAACGAACAGGCGATGACTTGCTTCTAGTCCAGATTTATGTTGACGATATTATATTTGGGTCTACTAACGAACTTCTGTGTAGAGAATTTGAACGTGTTATGCAGGAAAAGTTCGAGATGAGCGCAATGGGAGAGATGCAATTTTTCCTAGGCTTGCAGGTGGAACAAAGACCAACGGGGATCTTTATTCACCAGACGAAATACGTTTCTGAAGTCTTGAGCCGATTCCAGATAGATGATTCGAAGCCGATGGATACCCCAATACAACCTAATCACGGGATTGAAGTTGACGCTAAGGGGGAGCTAACTGATCCATTTACATACAGAGCAATCGTCGGATCTCTGATGTATCTCACCGCCTCCAGACCAGATATAATGTTTGCCACATGTCTCTGTGCACGTTATCAGTCGAAGCCGAAACAGAGTCATCTTGCAGCTGTCAAACATATCCTTAGTTATCTGAAGGGTTGTCCGTCGAGAGGACTATGGTACCCTAATGATGATAATTTTGACCTAATCGCTTTTAGTGATGCAGATTGGGGCGGCTGTGACAAAGACAGCAAATCCACAACGGCTGGATGCCAGTTTATGGGGAGCAGGCTCGTGACCTGGCAATGCAAGAAACAGACCGCAGTTTCATTATCCACATATGAAGCAGAATACGTTTCAGCATCGAGCTGCTGCTCACAGGTTCTTTGGATACATCAACAGATGGTGGACTACGGTTTGTAATTTCTTAAAACCCCTATTTACTGTGATAATGAAGCCGCAATTGCATTAACAAAAGACTTAGTAAATCACTCAAAGGCTAAACATATCCGGATCAAATACCATTTTATCGTGATTGTTATGCTAAAGAGTTGATCGATATGGTCAAAATCCACACTGACTATCAACGTGCAGACCTTTTTACCAAAGCTTTTGATAAATCAAGATTTGAATATCTTTTGAAAGCTAACGGTATTAAAGAAAAACAAGACTGATCACCACCTCAGTTTATCACTTTTTTGTTTAGTTTTATTGCTTTTCAGAAAAATTCGAAAATCCAAAAACATTGAAAAATTTCAAAATCCATAAAAATTAGAATTTTTTTTGCTGACTGCTATATCTTCTTCCCTTAGATTAATGCCGTCAGATTTCTGTGAACAAACGATATCTGGGCAGTCACATATTTGAAATGCTCCAGCTTATCCTTGGAAACAGTAAACTCAAAAATTTATAAAAATCAGAAAAACCCAAAATGATTTCGTGGAGAAAAAGGGGAAATGATAGTACATCAGTGGGGATCTGACACATTCTAAAGAAATGTAGTGCAATATAGGGTGTGTGTCTGAGTCTGAGTGATGTGCTGATAGGCTTCGTAGACCTATTACTGCGTGCCTGATACATACATATCAAACGAATTGTTGTGTGGATGAACTCCTCATGGGCATATGGTCTTAGTACCGTAATTTCGTTTGATAGGGTATTTGTACAAAACTCGGAGGTTTTGGGTCGTTATGTTATTAGTTGTATGGGGATAGCCTCTCTAATTTTCTGCTGTAAGTCATTACGGACCTAGATCAGATAGGGTGTCTCTATAAAAGAGCTTTAAGCCAAATCCTAAAGTTACCGAATTGAGGAACTTTCCATGTATTATGATAATCAAATATTATCTATTACATCGTATTAATCACTGGTGCAAATCATGATTGATATCAGTCCTCAACCTGGTAGAGTGCACATGTTACTTTGCTGCATTAATTTGCTGACTGTATACCTCTGTGCCTCATACCTTGTAAATTACAGATGACGAAAGCATAATCACGCTTTACAATGAGTCTTTGTGCATTTACTTCTTGATACGGGAGTATGTCGTGTGTGTGGGAACCACAGACAATTACGTTTATACTATACATAATAGTATCAGTTTTAAGCACTGCACAAAAGTCTGCATGTGAGTTTATGTGGATCACAATATCAGCAGTTGCCAGATCATACATTGTCTTTAATGATAATAATCAATAAGATCAACGGTTGTGATCAGATTTCTCAATAACTGATATGATCCCTTTACCGGAAATCCCAAAAACATTTACTGCTTTATCTTTACATTTCTGCATTTTATATTTCTCGTCAAAAATTGCAAAACTCAAAAAGATTTTAGGTTTGTTTTAAACATAAACTTTAGAAAATTCAAAAAGATTTTACATTTCTATCTTATTTTTGATAGCTGATGGTGGTTGATGACGATTTTCTAAAACTTGATGGACCATTTGAGCTTTGTAATCTTTAAATGAGAAATAATGATTGACGGATGCTTAAAAGTTGGAAAATATTTTGGATGGGATTCGATTTTGAGATTTGGTAAAATTTTCAAAAATTCCAGGTCACTTTCGCCCCTTCGTTGGGTCGAAGGAGGAATTTTCTGCTCATTCGTATGTTTAAGATTGGGCGAAGGTGAGTGTTCATGTGAAAATTTCACATTCGAACCCTTTTGCCACATTCGAACCTTTAATTAGGGTCGAAGGAGGCAAAAGTATCACATTCGACCGGTATAAACGGGCGAAGGAGCAGCCTATATATACCCTGATCTCCTCATTCGACCACATTCAAAATTTTTTCAAAATTTCTGTTGATAAGTCCACTTGTTGCTCGTTGTTTTTAAATCATTTCATTGTGTTCGTCTGCTTATACTGATCATTTTGCCACTATTCTTACAGGTTTTCATCCATTTATCACTGATTAATCGTCACTTTTTAAGTCTGAGCCCTAACTAATATAGAACAGGGATTTAAACATGTTAATTGGACACATTTTTGATAGGGTTTCATTGCTTGAGTGTTTTAGGGGGAGAATATGCAAAAACATTGGATTAAGAACAACCAGAATGCATAATCGATTGATTAAAGTCATTCGAACCCTAGTTTTTGAAATAAAACACTAAATCAATGAATAACTGATAAAATTGATTGATAGGAAAGCTTAATCGTTGGTTTTAGGTGCTTGACAAATCAAAATGACAGTTTGAAACATACTGGATTTCAAAATTGAAATTTGAATTGATGAACTGACACCTTCGCCCATTAACAAACGGTCGAACGTGCAAATTTGGGCGAAGGAGAAAGTTTATTTGGGCGAATGAAGATTAATGGTCGAATGAAACAATTTTTCAAAACATTTCACATTCGAACGTTTGAAACTTCACATTCGCACTCAAAATTTCTCATTCGAACCTTCAATTGGGCGAATGTAGAAATTAAAAACCAAATTTTCAGATTTTGTTTATTTTTGTTTGTTTCTAACGTGTTTACTTTATTTGTTTTGCAGTATTAACCATGTCTGAACAGGAAGATACTATTAGGATATGAGTTTGATTGTTTTGATATGTTTAGAAGAAGATGAGAATTGAATGATGTAAGTATATATGGAAAGTGCAGCGGAATGATAAACAATAATCAAAACAATAGGAATAAATGTTTTCTTTAATCGAAAGCTTTCATTAATTGAAAGATTACAATCGATACAAGTACTCCCCCTCAGCCTGATCACACAGTGATTGTTTGTCTGAGAGAATGTTTGTGTGTGATACAAAGATTGTTTATTTGTGTGGATCAACTGTTAGTATATTTTGGCTTTTCAATCATCTGTTCTTCTTCAGGTCAGCAGACCCAACAATTTCCCCCTAGAACAGATGATACCAAAACTAAGCTTTATTCTTGATCTTTATTTCTCATCAGACTTTCTCTAATTTGACCTTTGAATTGTAGCTCAAAGTTCAAAGCAAATAGGTCTTCTGCATCTCTTTCAAGCTCAAGGTTCAGCAGTGTTTGGAGGTCATCTGCACACAGGCTATATGCATCATCCATGCTTAGCTTTTGAGCTTTTCCATCTGACCTGAGCAAAGTCAATTCATGGGTGTCTTTATTGACCTTCCATTTTAGAATTTTTGAGTCAGAGGATTTGCTGAGGTGCACTTTTATTCTTGATGAGTTTGGTGATGGAGGCCTCCCAATGAGTTCTCTGAGCTTATCAGTAGTGGGATCTGAGAAAAAGTGTACTTGATTGAAGAGGCCCTCCTTTATATAAGTATCAGCAAACTTCTTCTGATCTTCTTCAGACATTTCTTTCTGTTTCTTGAATTGTCTTCTAGCAGCAGCTGATAGATCAGAAGTATCCAGTAAGCTGTCTAATGTAAAAGCCTGTTGAGGTCTCTTCACCAGTGGTTCATCAGAGTAGACAGGTTTTCTGGGTAAGTTAGGATCGTTCTTCCTGTTTTCTTCCAGTCTCTTGTATGTTTCAACCAACCTCAACTCAGACCATCTTGCAACTGACCTCGTCTCCCCATAGTCAGCAGCCACAATTTCTTGTCTCATTCTTTTAAACTTCAAGGCTTTGGCTGGATCTCTGCCTTTACTAAAATCAGGGGCAGAGACTTTAGCTTGGGGATTCTTGGCCAACTCTTCAATTCTTAAGAGTTTTCTCTGAGAGCATGAGTGGTCCAGCCTGCAAACTGTTTCTTGTTTGCTTTATAAGGCATGGTTGCCAAGATCTGTTCAAGAAGTGATTCCCTAACCTCCCTTTCCATGTCACTGCTGAGAGGCATGGCAGACATGGAGTTGCTCAGGGTCTTAGCAAAATCTTCAATCCTTCTCAATTTGCTAAGCTCTGCTGAATGGATGCCCTGAGCAGTCCTGTCATCTTTCCCTTTGCATTTATCTTTAATGATGGCATCTTCCTGTTCAACCTTGTATTTTAGATATGTGTCTATGTTTAGGGGAACAGGAAAATGTGGAAGATAAGGGAAAGATCTTTCAAATGGTTGTTCAGTATTATAGAAGGATTGCATTTCCCCCTTGAGTAGATCAAGTTCAAGGGGATACTGAACAACCCATGGTGTAATGGTTGGTGGTGGTCTATGGGATGTGAATTGTGATGTGTGTGGTGAAAATGATGAAAGTGGAATGGCTGATATAGGTGTGGATTGTGTGGTTGAAGTGGTGAGTGGTGATGTGTGTATGTTTTCATCCTGTACAACAAAGGTTGATTTCCTCTTCCTTTTGTACAAGATTTTTGGTGATGGTGGTGTTAACATCTGTTGGCACCTTAGTAGGACCAGCAGATGTTTGGGATTTAGGTGGTGATGTGGTTGTAGGTTCAGATGTAGGTTTGGTGATAGTGATGACAGGCTCAGATGTTGTGGTGGTATCAGTGGTTTGGGTAGCAGCAGTGGTTTTGACAGCAGTGGATTTAACAGTCAGTTTGGATGGTGGTTGTCTGACATGTTTGGCAGGCATTTTCTTCCTTTTAGAGGAACCCACATCTTCAACGTCCTGCTGTTGTTCCCTTTTCTATTTTAGCAAAAAGTCTGCCTTGACTTCCAAAGTGTCAGCCCTCTTTTGCTTATCTTCAGTAGCTTTTTCAGCTTCTTCATTAGCAGAGTTGTCCACTTCTTTAGCTTTGCGGGTTTGTTGTTGTTGTTGTGGTGCTGTTTGGGTAGACCCTGGTTTGTTGGCAGACTTTGATTGACCTTTTTGTGAAGGTGGACAACCAAAGGGATCTAGCTTTGGCAATCTATCTCTGCTACTCTCCCCCTTTTTGGCATCATCAGCTGTGAATTCATCATCATCTTCATCTCTGAGAATGGTGGTAGGGGCAGAGCCAGTGGTCTTCAGCAGATGGTCTTTAATGGCCTGAATATCTGCATGGGTATCTTTGTACCTAGCATCTACCCTGTTTCTGATTTCTGCCATGTAAGTTTCATGAGTCTGATCTGCTAGTTTTCTGTGAGCTATGATGATGGGAGAAACAGATTTCCATAGCTCACTAGCAATATCAGTTGTGGATGGTTGACTCTTGGTGAGAGTAGCCAAGGATTCCAATATTGACTTGACATCAGATTTGATATCAGCAATAGAGGTTCCAATGGTTTGGACTCTGGCTGTCAATTCTTGATATTTTAACTCATCACCTAAGTTAATAGGATCATCTGAATTCCTACCAGTGGTAGTTTTAACTAATTCAGTCCTAGGAGGTGAATCTAAAGGATGAGAACCAGATGCCCCCTTTTCTTGGTTCTGGGGACTTCCAACTGATTTTGGGGACACTATAGTGGCCTCATCAGTTGTTGCCTTCAAGGGAGTCTTAGTTATGTAACCACTCACCTGGTGTGAGACAATGGTCTCTACATCAGTAGTGGCTGCTCCACTTGAAAACTCACCTAGAGCTGCATTGAACTCTAGGGGTGTAACCTCCTCTTCTGCTTGTGGGATGGCTGATTGAATTTCCTCAGTTCCAGTCACTTGTGTAACACCCCAACCGATGGCGGAAACATCGGGATGTCACGTTGTGATGATTGTTCAGTAGCTCATGGTGAATAATAATTTCATTAAATGATTTAAATAATTTACATACAATGATTCTACAAGAATTCGTACATCAAAATGAATAATACTATGCACACATCTTCGAGCATTAACTCAAATCCTCAAGCAAATAGAACCTGAAACATGTTAAGTTGAAAATATTTTGGGTCAACAAAAGTTGGTGAGAATTACATAGGTTTTTGATAATTGAGTAAAAATGATGTGCAATTCATGTGTCATGTCAATCTAGTCCATATGTGAGAACATACTAGAAATAAATCGAGTGCATAATCAACCCTGATGACTGTTATAAAATGATACATACCATACGCTCATGGTCCAATTGAATATGTTATACGATAACAAACACCCACGCTACCTTTGTAGGAGGCACGTATCCGGGTGGGATTGTCAGTCCAATAGATCTATCAATGTATACCGTCGGCTTGTACGGAGTTAATGATTATGCTAGAATGGTGCTTACTCTAATCATGCTCAAGACATAATGCAACATAGAAAACACATAGACACATTGATGATTGAATTGCAATGATAATGTTATAACATGTTTCACCCCAAAAAAAATGGTGATAAATAAAAGGGGCTATGTAAAACTCACCTTGGTAAAATGTTATATCTGTTGAGAAATTTGGATAATTGTGTTGACCAAATGTATCAAGTATCACCCTATAATAAAGAAATAAATATGTCTAAGTCTATCAAATCTACAAATGTATAAGTTTCTAGGGCTTCGAATTGGGGATAATTGCTCGTTTGATTAATATTAAAAATATTCGCCAATTGAGAGAAATTTAGTAAATAAATAACTAAAAATCTTTTTATGAGATTTAAATCTAAGATAGTCACAAGAATGTGTTTAAAGTATAAAAATAATTTTTATAAAATTATTTTCCTTAAAATAGATTTTTAAAATCTATTTATTACAAATTGTCTAACTTTAACTTTAATATTTAAAAATATTAAATTTAAGGAATTATTAGTTTAAAATTTATATTTCTGTTCTAAATAATCAGAAATAATTTGTGTAAAATTTTGGTGTAAAAATACTAAAAATTGGATTTATTATGATTTAATTATGATTAAAACTAACAAAAATTGATTAAAAATATTAAATAAATGATTTTTCAGAAATAAAAATCATTTCTGAAAAGCTTAATGTTATAAAAACTTAGGATAATTTTTGTGGAAATTAATAAGAGCGTTTTGATATTTTTATAGATTTTTTATAAATAAAATAGAATAAAATTGATTTATTTATTATATATATTAAATAAATAAATTTTTGAAAACTAAAAATTGTAAGTTGAACTATTACATCAGATTAACACAAGATAATTTTTGTAGAATAAATAAAAGAGTTTTGATAATTTAAAATGAATTTATAAGATTATATGTATGTTTAATTCTTGTTTAAAGTAAAACACCAAAAAAAAGAAAGAAAATAATTGCTACAGCCGGGGATCGAACCCGGGTAGCTCTGATATGGGGCTCCAGACACAACCAGCTGGTCCAAGCCACTGGTTGTGTTTGGATTCAGTTTTTTTTACAAATAAATATCATATCAGGTTACATGTTCTTCCCCAAATATCATCAATCGTGCCCTAGCTATTTCAATTGATCAGATTACACAACAATAACCCAATTAACCTTAGGGTTATTGTTGTGTACATGTCGAAGATTAAAACCCACCAAAAATTACAAACTTACAAACTCGTTTCGTATACGAACGAATGGTCAAAGCCTCGAAGTCAAACACGAACAATGATCCAAGAACAGTAGATTATAAGTGGAAATTGAAGGTGTAGAAAGAATTAGTGGCGAGTTGTGATGGTTCAGAAGGATTCAATTTATAGTGATAGGTTCCGGATCGTCGAATTGGAAAGGTTTGACTCGATATGAATAGTTCACGCGTAAAGGCTTAAATTTGGTATCAATTGATTGTTAGTCAACGCGTATCCTAGTCATGATGGACCGATAATCACGATTTCAATCAAACTTTGGATCATTCACACGTTAATGATGGTTGATTAAGTTGGTTTAAAAAAAAATAATAATATTATACTGCTGCTGATGCTGTTCGACGAGCAGGAAGAGAAAAGGGAATCAGAGTTACGCGTGCATTTATATAAAATGAGTAGGAATGAAATCAAAATGCAAGTGTGGCTCAGGTGGTCATGCGTCTGTGTGGGTGTGGGTTGGTCACCGGTTCGAAACATGGGGGAAACACCATTTTTTTTTAAATTGTAAGGGGAAGGGAGAGGGGATTGGGCTTGGTTGTGTGGGCGGATCAGGGATGGGCTAGGATTGGAGTTGGGCTGGGCTCCAAGGCATATGTGAATTAATGGTGGTTTGTTTTGTAAGAAAAATCCATCTACATATTGGTTATTATTATTATTATTATTATTGTTATTATTATTATTTTTATATATATATATATGTATATGAATATATAAGTTGTGTGGTCGGGCAATAAAACTTAGGCATAATATGGAACTAATATACGTTTTTATAATTGAAAATTTGGCGATGTTACAGTCTCCCCTACTTTTAGGAACTTCGTCCCGAAGTTAAAGGAAGACACTAGATTAGCAATTGGTCGACTACCGACACTCTTGATAAAATTTCACACTACCTTAATGTACCTGTAAATTCATGATTACGTTCCGGACCGTAATTACCAATTCACCTTACATTAGGGTTTTGTGTCTTTTTACGACTTTACCGATTGTTGAGCAGGTCTGATAGTCCCCACCAGTCGTTGAGTAGGTGGTAGGGCCTCTCCCGACTGTTGGAAAGACATGATGACCTCTCTCATCGTTAAGTGGATTGTTTGGTAGTCAACTATTTGTTGTACAAGTAAGTAAGTATAGATATATCAATCAGTTCATATTCAAACAAGCATGCACACAGATGTTATGATAATACTTGAATTTATTATTTGAATCAAAAGTGCAATACATGGAATTAAAGAGAAAGTAGACATCATTCAAGTGGTGGAGTTTGCTGTTAAGTAGCTGGAGGGTCTTGATCTCGGTTTAATTTAGGGCATCGGTTACGGTAGTGATTTGGGTTTCCACATTTATAGCATAATTACCAGGGTTGTGAATAATTGCAGTCAGTTGGGCATCAACACCTTTGTTGTTTTTGTTGTTGTTGTGGTTGGTGTTGTGGTTGTTGTTACTTTCCTCTTGGTTTTCACCACTGTTATTGCGAGTGCTACGACGTGGAGACATGATCCGTAAGGGACACAATGAAGGTTCAATGTGGCATGAAATGAATGAGGTGATATAAGGAATGTAATCATTTATTCATTAATTAAAACGAATAAACGAAAACGTTGACTTATCAAAGACTCCAGATTCTAATAACATATGAAGACATGCTTTAGCCTATAAGTGAACACTCATCCCGAGAATTCCTAGGTAGGCATCCGGGTCCCTCGTCTGATTGGGATATATGCGCAATGCCAGCCTAGACAGAAGACTCAGAATACAGGCGTTCACCCTTCCAGATTGCACGTGTTCGTTATTAAAATATAGAACTTCGACGAGATCTCAAGGTGGTTCAGGTTAAACCTGAGGATTTTGTCCTATGAGTCTAAGAGTAGATCCACTGGTGGAGATCAACCTTCTTGTAGGAATGAAAGTAGGGATAAGAAGTAGGAGGGAGATAGAGAATAGCAAGTAAAAGAAGCAAGTACTGGTTATATCCTATGGTTATAGACTAGATTATTTTTCTAATAACCTAATTCCCTATAACCATGGCTCTGATACCAATCTGTAACACCCCAACCGATGGCGGAAACATCGGGATGTCACGTTGTGATGATTGTTCAGTAGCTCATGGTGAATAATAATTTCATTAAATGATTTAAATAATTTACATACAATGATTCTACAAGAATTCGTACATCAAAATGAATAATACTATGCACACATCTTCAAGCATTAACTCAAATCCTCAAGCAAATAGAACCTGAAACATGTTAAGTTGAAAATATTTTGGGTCAACAAAAGTTGGTGAGAATTACATAGGTTTTTGATAATTGAGTAAAAATGATGTGCAATTCATGTGTCATGTCAATCTAGTCCATATGTGAGAACATACTAGAAATAAATCGAGTGCATAATCAACCCTGATGACTGTTATAAAATGATACATACCATACGCTCATGGTCCAATTGAATATGTTATACGATAACAAACACCCACGCTACCTTTGTAGGAGGCACGTATCCGGGTGGGATTGTCAGTCCAATAGATCTATCAATGTATACCGTCGGCTTGTACGGAGTTAATGATTATGCTAGAATGGTGCTTACTCTAATCATGCTCAAGACATAATGCAACATAGAAAACACATAGACACATTGATGATTGAATTGCAATGATAATGTTATAACATGTTTCACCCCAAAAAAAATGGTGATAAATAAAAGGGGCTATGTAAAACTCACCTTGGTAAAATGTTATATCTGTTGAGAAATTTGGATAATTGTGTTGACCAAATGTATCAAGTATCACCCTATAATAAAGTAATAAATATGTCTAAGTCTATCAAATCTACAAATGTATAAGTTTCTAGGGCTTCGAATTGGGGATAATTGCTCGTTTGATTAATATTAAAAATATTCGCCAATTGAGAGAAATTTAGTAAATAAATAACTAAAAATCTTTTTATGAGATTTAAATCTAAGATAGTCACAAGAATGTGTTTAAAGTATAAAAATAAATTTTATAAAATTATTTTCCTTAAAATAGATTTTTAAAATCTATTTATTACAAATTGTCAAACTTTAACTTTAATATTTAAAAATATTAAATTTAAGGAATTATTAGTTTAAAATTTATATTTCTGTTCTAAATAATCAGAAATAATTTGTGTAAAATTTTGGTGTAAAAATACTAAAAATTGGATTTATTATGATTTAATTATGATTAAACTAACAAAAATTGATTAAAAATATTAAATAAATGATTTTTCAGAAATAAAAATAATTTCTGAAAAGCTTAATGTTATAAAAACTTAGGATAATTTTTGTGGAAATTAATAAGAGCGTTTTGATATTTTTATAGATTTTTATAAATAAAATAGAATAAAATTGATTTATTTATTATATATATTAAATAAATAAATTTTTGAAAACTAAAAATTGTAAGTTGAACTATTACATCAGATTAACACAAGATGATTTTTGTAGAATAAATAAAAGAGTTTTGATAATTTAAAATGAATTTATAAGATTATATGTATGTTTAATTCTTGTTTAAAGTAAAACACCAAAAAAAAAGAAAGAAAATAATTGCTACAGCCGGGGATCGAACCCGGGTAGCTCTGATATGGGGCTCCAGACACAACCAGCTGGTCCAAGCCACTGGTTGTGTTTGGATTCAGTTTTTTTTACAAATAAATATCATATCAGGTTACATGTTCTTCCCCAAATATTATCAATCGTGCCCTAGCTATTTCAATTGATCAGATTACACAACAATAACCCAATTAACCTTAGGGTTATTGTTGTGTACATGTCGAAGATTAAAACCCACCAAAAATTACAAACTTACAAACACGTTTCGTATACGAACGAATGGTCAAAGCCTCGAAGTCAAACACAAACAATGATCCAAGAACAGTAGATTATAAGTGGAAATTGAAGGTGTAGAAAGAATTAGTGGCGAGTTGTGATGGTTCAGAAGGATTCAATTTATAGTGATAGGTTCCGGATCGTCGAATTGGAAAGGTTTGACTCGATATGAATAGTTCACGCGTAAAGGCTTAAATTTGGTATCAATTGATTGTTAGTCAACGCGTATCCTAGTCATGATGGACCGATAATCACGATTTCAATCAAACTTTGGATCATTCACACGTTAATGATGGTTGATTAAGTTGGTTTAAAAAAAAATAATAATATTATACTGCTGCTGATGCTGTTCGACGAGCAGGAAGAGAAAAGGGAATCAGAGTTACGCGTGCATTTATATAAAATGAGTAGGAATGAAATCAAAATGCAAGTGTGGCTCAGGTGGTCATGCGTCTGTGTGGGTGTGGGTTGGTCACCGGTTCGAAACATGGGGGAAACACCATTTTTTTTTTTAAATTGTAAGGGGAAGGGAGAGGGGATTGGGCTTGGTTGTGTGGGCCGGATCAGGGATGGGCTAGGATTGGAGTTGGGCTGGGCTCCAAGGCATATGTGAATTAATGGTGGTTTGTTTTGTAAGAAAAATCCATCTACATATTGGTTATTATTATTATTTGTAACACCCCAACCGATGGCGGAATCATCGAGGTGTCACGTAGTGACGATTGTTCAAAAGCTCATGGTACTAAAATGTAAATATATTATCATTGAATATTGTTTTACAACATGTGAAATTAAATACAAGACAACAAATAAAGATAATTGATTGATTTAATCTAAGTCCAAAGTCCTATGTGAAGCGTCAAGCAGCTCATCCTGAAACATGCACGAAAATAATTTTGTCAACATATGATGTTGGTGAGTACTACTTAGTTTTGTACATATAGTATAAGTTTTGAAAAGTAGTACAATTCATGTGTCTAGCATCACCAAGGCATTATGTAAACACGCAAGTAACCAAACAAGACAAAGATCACATGTAAAGTTGTACAGTGTAATTGATAATGAGCACCTCAACACGTGTGAGTCTAAAAGAGCACCATAACACAAAGTTATGTCTAAATGAGCACCGTAACATAAGTTACGTCTGTATGTAAAGAGCACCATAACATAAGTTATGTCTGTATGTATGATTTTGTATGTAAGCTACGTTCATGTTAAAACATAAGCACAAAGATAAACAAGACACGTATACGAATTGTAAATGAATAAAATGTATGAATATGAAGGTTTTGTATACTTGTGCATGAATCACCCCAAAAATTGTAAAAACGAAAAAGGGGATAAGTAATACTCACTGTTCACGTAGTAACTTGAATTTGGACTGGACAACGAAATATGAACTTGAGATTTCTCCCAAATGATTAACCTAAAGTAATTGATAATGTGTGAGTGAAATAACTCTAGGCTACATGTATTCCTAGGGCTTCGAATTGGGGATAATGTTTATTTGTTAAATAAACAAATTGTCTATTAATTAAGAGAAATTTAATAAATAATTAAATAAAAGTCTTTTAATGAAATTTGAATTTAGAATATACACAATAAAGTGTTTGAAGTATAGAAATAATTTTTATAAAATTATTTCATTTAAAATAGATTTTTAAATCTATTTATTTATAAATAGCCAACATTTAACTTTAATATACAAAAATACTAAAATTAAAGAATTTTTATTTTAAAAATCATATTTCTGTTCTAAATGAATAGAATTAATTTATGTAAAATTTTGGTACAAAAATATTGAAAAATGAATTTCTTATGATTTATTTATGTTTAAAACTAACAAAAATTGATTAAAAATATTAAATAAATGATTTTTCAGAAATAAAAATCATTTCTGAAAAGCTTAATGTTATAAATACTCAGGATAATTTTTGTGGAAATTAATAAGATCGTTTTGATATTTTTATAGATTTTTATAAATAAAATGGAATAAATTTGATTTATTTATTAAATATATTAAATAAATAAATTTTTGAAAACTAAAAATTGGGTGTTGAACTATTACATCAGATTAACACAAGGTAATTTTTGTAGAATAAATAAAAGAGTTTTGATAATTTAAAATGAATTTATAAGATTATATGTATGTTTAATTCTTGTTTAAAGTAAAACACCAAAAAGAAAGAAAATAATTGCTACAGCCGGGGATCGAACCCGGGTAGCTCTGATATGGGGCTCCAGACACAACCAGCTGGTCCAAGCCACTGGTTGTGTTTGGATTCAGTTTATTAAAATTATAACATATATGTGAGTTTAGTGTTCTTCCCCAAAATTAATACTTGCAAGCCCTAGATTATCAATCGTTCAAATCACGCAATGTTAACCCAATTAATCATGGGGTAAACACTGAGTGTTGGCCGATCATTAAAACCCACAAAAGAAATTAGACTCACAGTGTATATTTGATGATAATTGACGGGTCAATGAAAAAGTCAAACCACGAACTTGAATATCAAAATCAGAGTGTATTAGAGAGAATGAGAGGTTGAGAGAGAGATGTGAGCGAGTTGTGAAGGCTCGCTGATCATCAATTTATAGTGTGGATGTTCAGATTGCTCAATTGGTAAGGTTGACCTAGGCTTTAATGTAATACGCGTATTGTTCGAATTTGGTATAATTGATAGCTGTTTTATCGTATATTATAGTCATACAGGCCGGAAATCACGAGTTCAAGTCAAACAATTAATTAGCATGAGTTAATTAGGCAAAACAAAGGGTTTAAAGAAGAAAAAAAAAGAAAAAGAAAAAAAATAAAACAATTGCTGCTGCTGTTCGCGTCTGTTTACAAGGAAGAAGAAAGGGTAGGTTAAAGTGGTGTTAAATATATTTTGATTCTGAATTGAATCAGAAAGTGAGCTGTGGCTCAATGGTTTGGTGCGTGGTGTTTAAAGGTCGGACCGGGTCTGGACGCGGGTTCGAATCCCGTCCAGACCATATAATTTTTTTTTGTTTTAAAAATAGAAGGGGAGGGGGTTGATGGGCTGTGTTGGTCTGATGGGCCAGATTGTTTGGGCTGGTTTGTGGATCAGAAAAAGGGATATGGATTGGGTTTGGTAATGGGTTTTAAGAGTGATTAAAAAGTGTATATATATGTAATAAAATCTGAATTTTTATATTTATTATTATTATTATTATTATTATTATTATTATTATTATTATTATAAAAAGTGACGGATGTTGTGTACATGTCGAAGATTAAAACCCACCAAAAATTACAAACTTACAAACACGTTTCGTATACGAACGAATGGTCAAAGCCTCGAAGTCAAACACAAACAATGATCCAAGAACAGTAGATTATAAGTGGAAATTGAAGGTGTAGAAAGAATTAGTGGCGAGTTGTGATGGTTCAGAAGGATTCAATTTATAGTGATAGGTTCCGGATCGTCGAATTGGAAAGGTTTGACTCGATATGAATAGTTCACGCGTAAAGGCTTAAATTTGGTATCAATTGATTGTTAGTCAACGCGTATCCTAGTCATGATGGACCGATAATCACGATTTCAATCAAACTTTGGATCATTCACACGTTAATGATGGTTGATTAAGTTGGTTTAAAAAAAAATAATAATATTATACTGCTGCTGATGCTGTTCGACGAGCAGGAAGAGAAAAGGGAATCAGAGTTACGCGTGCATTTATATAAAATGAGTAGGAATGAAATCAAAATGCAAGTGTGGCTCAGGTGGTCATGCGTCTGTGTGGGTGTGGGTTGGTCACCGGTTCGAAACATGGGGGAAACACCATTTTTTTTTTAAATTGTAAGGGGAAGGGAGAGGGGATTGGGCTTGGTTGTGTGGGCCGGATCAGGGATGGGCTAGGATTGGAGTTGGGCTGGGCTCCAAGGCATATGTGAATTAATGGTGGTTTGTTTTGTAAGAAAAATCCATCTACATATTGGTTATTATTATTATTATTATTATTATTATTATTATTATTATTATTATTTATATATATATATATGTATATGAATATATAAGTTGTGTGGTCGGGCAATAAAACTTAGGCATAATATGGAACTAATATACGTTTTTATAATTGAAAATTTGGCGATGTTACAACTTGTGGAGGTATACTCTCATTGATAAGTGAAAGAGAGGAACTGGGATTTTCCTGAGTTTTATCAATAGCCTCAAACAGAGGTTGCATGGTCTGTTGAACATGTGATTGTGAAGGTGGAGGAGTAAAAAGAGAATTAGCCCTGGGAGAGGGGCTTGTGAACATATGGCCAAGTGACTCAAATGTATCATGATGTGGTTCCCCTTGGCTTACAACATGATCCTTTTGTGAGGATGCATGAGGAGTTGGACAGGTTGAGATATTTCCAACTGTTGTGAGGAAGTAACAACAGTGGTTTCTAGTTGCTTTTGTGTTGCAACAGAGTTATCTTCTGATATCTCATCTTCTAGAAGTCTCTTTTGTGGTTGAGTGGTTGTTTTTGTGGATGGACGTTTTCTTTTGGAAATGGCTGGTGTGGGTTTCACAGCACTGGATGTAGTGCCATGATCACCAGGAGCAGTGGGCTCAACAATAGAGGTTTGGACAACAGTTGTTGTCTTAGTCCTCTTTGTTTGTGTTTTGGAAACTTTTGACACTTTTGATAAAACCTTTTGAAGGATTACACTTAAAATTCTTGGGTAAATTAGAAAAGCATTATTAGACCCAGACTTTATGGCTTTCACATTTGACACTAAGTCCATAAACAGTCCCTGGGATAGATTGAAGTCAGAATCTGACAACATAGCATAGCCCAAGTACTGAATCCTCAATGGGATTTCATTAAAGGAAGTGGACTTAGCGGAGACACAGAGAAGGAGGGTATGGAAGAAAAATTTCATGACTGGTGGGAAAAACTTTTTGAAAAGTGTTGACCCAGTCATCTGAGCATCATACCCCCTTTCCTAAAACTCTGTGTGAAGCTCTGCCTTAGGGAAAGAGTCTTTACCTGACAGTTCATTAAGTGAGAAGGTTGTGGATATGAGTTGAGGGGTAATGACGATACTTGTCTCACCAATTTTTGAGATTATGGAAGTAGGCTTTTTGTCTTGAAGTAGAAACTCAGCATTCAACCAGAATTCTTGGAGAGTATCAAGATAGATAGGGGCGTCAGCGGTTAGGATTGTCAGATATTTGGATTTTAAGATGATGTCGATGGTGGAATGGAATGGAGTATTTTCATCTGTTTTTACCAGATATGGGAGATAATTGTGGGTGGCTTTAGCTTGAAGATCCATTGTAATGGATTCCGAAGGTGAGAGTGAGTGGAATTTGATTAAGGGTTTGAGAATGAAGAAGGCGGTTTCAATATTTTGAATACAATGAGACAGTGTAACGACTGTTGTGATAAAACAGGGTTTTTATAGGCTCTGGTGAAACCGCTGATGTGGCCAAAACTCTGCTTGTAGGAGCAGACGTGGCAAACATCTGATGGTTTAAACATCTGGTGGTGGACAACTGTTTTGGCAAACAGCTGATGCAAACGGCTGATGCAAACAGCTGTTTTTTTATCATTATTATAGATATCTGTAAATATATATATATAGATATGGATAAAAAAACAGTTGTTTTATTTGATCAGAGGTTTGAAACAGATTTTTCAACCTAACAGTGGATAAAATGGATGAAACAGTGGTTGTTTTATCTTTAACAAAATTTTCAACCAAAAAGCTATTTTTAAGGATGAATTTTGATTTTCTGAAACATTTTAATGCTTTTATTAAAAACATTTGTGTTGTTTAATCCATGTTTAGCATACCAATCCTAGAAATCAGATTTGTAAAGGTAGATGTGTCTAAAGCTTTTGTCAACACATCTGCCAACTGATCCTCTGTTGGAACATGGTGCAGAGAAATCAAACCTTTTTCATAGCTATCTCTGACAAAATGATGTCTGATGTCAATGTGTTTGGTAGTGGAGTGGGAGACTGGATTTCTGATGATATTTTCAGCAGCTTGACTATCCAACATGAGTGGAGTCTGTAATGCAGTTATCCCAAAATCTAGCAATTGATTTTGAAGCCACATGAGTTGGGCTGTACAGCTTGCAGCAGCAATGTATTCAGCCTCAGCTGTTGAGGTGGAAACAGCTGCCTGCTTTTTGCTTTGCCAAGAGACTAAGGCATTTCCTAGAAACTGGCACCCTCCTGATGTAGACTTCCTTGTGATGTGACAGCCAACAAAATCACTATCTGAATAACCTGAAAGCTCAATGTTTCCATTAGCAGGATACCAGATACCAAGTGTGGGAGCACCTTTTAGGTATCTGAATATCCTTTTTACAGCAATAAGGTTTGACTTTTTAGGTGAAGCCTGGAATCTTGCACAAACACAAGTGGCAAACATAATGTCTGGCCTAGATGCAGTTAAGTACAATAAAGACCCAATCATGCATCTGTAATGTGTTTGGTCAACCAGTTCATCCTTGTCATCAATAGTGAGTAGCTTGATTGTACTCATGGGTGTACTACATGGCTTACAGTCATTCATCTCAAATCTAGTTAACAAATTCTTTACATATTTATTTTGATGAATGAATGTGCCATTTTGCAGTTGTTTCACTTGGAGACCAAGGAAACACTGAAGTTCACCCATAGCACTCATTTCAAACTCTGTTGTCATGAGATCCCTAAACTCTTCACACATTTTGTTACATGTGGATCCAAAAATGATGTCATCCACATATATTTGAACAATCATTAAGTCTTTCCCTCTCCATTTCAAAAATAAGGTTTTATCAATTTTACCTCTTGTGAAACCAATGGATAAGAGAAAAGTGGAAAGAGTTTCATACCAGGCCCTTGGTGCTTGCTTGAGTCCATACAAAGCTTTATTAAGCTTGTAGACATGATCAGGATGGAATGTGTCTTCAAAACCAGGTGGTTGACATACATAGACCTCTTCCTGAATTTTGCCATATAGGAAGGCACATTTGATATCCATCTGATACACCTTGATGTTGTGGTTGATAGCAAAGGCTAGAAAGAGTCGAATAGCTTCTAACCTTGCTACAGGAGCAAAGGTTTCATCATACTCTATTCCTTCTTCTTGTGTGAAGCCTTGAACCACAAGCCTGGCTTTATTCTTGACAACAATACCCCTTTCATCAGTTTTGTTTTTGAAGACCCACTTTGTACCTATTGGACAAACATCCTTAGGCAGTGGTACAAGTTCCCATACTTGTTGTCTTTTGAACTGAAGGAGCTCTTCTTGCATAGATTCTACCCAACTGTTGTCTTTTAGTGCCTCTTGGTACTTGACAGGTTGTGTGAGAGATAGGAATCCTGCAAAAAGACAGATATTGGAGGATTGACTTCTTGTTAGCACACCCTCTCTGATGTTGTCAATGATATGGTCTGGTGGATGAGCTCTTAGGTAGATTAGATCTCCCTGATATGGTATGATGGCATTTTGAGGTGAAGGACAGAGGTTTGGTGACTCTGTTGTTGTAACATCTGGTTGCACTTCTGTAGTGCCATCAGATGTTTGAAATGGAAGTGGGGGAATGGGTCCAAGTGGAGTAAAACTGGACTGACTTTTGTCAACAGATGTTTGACTTTTGTCAACAGATGATTGTTCAGTGGTTGTGAGAGGTGAAACAGTGGTTTGAGGGTAAGACTGGCCAACAGCGGTTGACTCAGCTGTGACAGAGTTTTGACAGTTGTTTTGAACAGCTGCTTCCTCTGATGCAGAATAGATTTTATAGTGACTGGGGATCACAACATCTGTTCTGTAATCTTGTTGTGGAGACTGTGGACTACCTGCATTGTTAGTTTTAACAGTGATATCTTCAAATTTGAATTTATCTAAATCAAACAATTCAGCAGGATTTGCTGGGATTTTTAGGGATGAAAGTTCATTGAACTTTACATTCAGAGTTTCTTCTATTGTCTTGGTCTTTGTGTTGAACACTTTATAGGCCTTGGCAGTAGAAGAATATCCCAGAAAATAACCACAATCTACTTTGGCTGCAAATTTTGAAATGGAATCTTTGAGATTTAAGATGAAACATGGGCAGCCAAAGATTTTGAAAAATGAAATTAATGGTGTGATTTTGAACAAAATTTCATAAGCAGTTTTTTGATGTCTTGGGTTGATCAAAACTCTGTTTTGAACATAGCAAGCAGTGTTTACAGCTTCTGCCCAGAAGGACAGTGGCAAACCAGAATCTGCTAGCATGGTTCTTACAGCTTCTATAAGAGTTCTATTTTTCCTCTTAACCACCCCATTTTGCTCTGGTGTTCTTGGGATGCTGTACTGCCTCACAATCCCTTTTGACACACAGAAGTCATCCAACTCCTTATTTTTAAACTCTGTTCCATTGTCACTTCTAAAGACTTTTACTGCAAGTCATATTGTTTTTCAACTTTGGTGACAAAGTCCTTCAAAATACCTGAAGTCTCATCCTTAGAATGTAAAAAGTAAGTCCATGTAAACCTAGAAAAATCATCAACTATGACAAGACAAAATCTTTTTCTTCTTAGACTCATGATTTTAACAGGGCCAAACAAGTCCATGTGCAACAATTGTAGACATTGACTAGTTTTGGACTCATCAATGGATTTGTAAGAGCTTTTATGTTGTTTTCCTTTTAAGCAGGAAACACAATGCTCATCACATTTAAATTATTTTGATGGTAAGCCTCTGACAAGAGTTTGTTTGGAGAGTGTGTTGATAGTTTGAAGGTTGGTATGACCCAGTCTCCTATGCCACAATTCTGTCTCCTTTGTGGAGGCAGCAGAAAACAAATAGACATTTGCCATAGGATTGTCCTTTAACATATCAACAACATACGCATTGCCACTTCTATGAGCAACAAGTTGTGCTTTGCTCTCAGCAATGATGGTATCAATCTTTTTCACCACTTCTGGCCCAATAATCTTACAAGTTTTCTTAGTGAAGAATGAGCCATAGCCTTTGTCACTCATTTGTGAAACACTAAGGAGATTAAACTTAAGATTATCAATAAGATTGACATTTTCAAACTTGAGTTTCCCAGCCTGAACAGTCCCTGAACCCAACACCTTACCTTTTGAATCATTACCAAAGGATATATCACCCCCTCCATGAGTTAAGAAGTCCAGAAGAAGGGCTCTACATCCTGTCATGTGCCCGGAGCCTCCACTATCTACATACCAAAGACTATCTAAACAAACAGAAGCTCCCTGCACAGCAGTAATGAATTTGTTTTGGTGAGTGTCGAAAGCCATGTTGGCTTTGGATGGGTCCTCAGACTTTTCAGACTCAAGCTTTGGAAGATGATCAGTGGTTTGAACTAGTTTTTGAATCAAGTTCAACAACTATTGCTGACCATTTGCAAGTGCTTGAATGTCAACACTTGGGGCAACAGTTGTTTGATCACTTCTAGACAGATGATAGTACCCATAGGGATTTCTGTTCACTTTTGGTTTAGAAGGTCTTTTTGGCTCCTCATAAACATGTGACAGATTATGACATGGTGGTTGTCCATATCCTCTTGGGTACTTGCTTGTGGGTGGAGCATCTGTTACTTGGACATCCCTGGGAGCAGATGTTTCAAGACTTTTAGTAACAGATGTTTGGACAGGAGTGAAGGTCTGTTTGGGATTTTCTTTTGAAGTACTCACCACCTGACTTGCAAGAGTTTTAGCTTTGTACTCTTGTATTTTTACATCAAAATTTTTGAGACACAAGCACTCTTTGGTTTTGTGGTTCTTTTTCCCACATATTGAACACGTGGCTTTGGAATCACATGCACTTGTTCCTTTGTTAATATCATATGCTTTTAGAAGAAAACAATTTTTAGTGACATGATTCTTCTTTTCACAAAAATCACAGAACAAGTGGACAGTCTTTTCTTTCTTCTTCCCTTTTCAACCTTCTTTTCAGCAGATGTTTGAGCATCTGCTGGAAGGTTTTTCAAGGGAATGATCTTTGCCTGAGGTGCAGTCTTTCCTTCAGGAGTTTTGAAATCAACAGGTTTAAAATTCTCAAGAGTACCACACTCATCAGACCAAGTAGGTTCAAATTCATAATTTTCAAGTTCAGTGAATGATGAGGAACCTTCTGGTTTTTCTAGAACAATTTTCTTACCATTGGGTTCAGTGATTTTAATCTCTTGACCCTTCAAATTTGTTGGTACTATCTCAACTAACTTTTGATCCCTTTTGTCAGTGTTTTCAAAAGCTGGAGCAGTGGTTTCAAAACCAAAACCAAACTTCACATGACTTTTGGTTTGTTTGTTGAGTAGCATTTCAAAACCTCTACAAGATTCCACCCATTTCTGACATTCAACTTGGGTGGACTCAAGCTCACTTTTACAACTCTGATATTTTGTTATCATAGTTTGGAGCTGGTCTTTGGTTATGGTTGCTTCATGTTTTAAGCTGCTTATTTCAGATTCTTTTTCAGTTAAACTTGTTTTTAATTCTTTTGAAAGTTTCTCAAATTTAACTTCATCATCTAAAATTTTCTTTCTAAGGTTTTCGTTCACCTCTTTGATGTTAGCAAATGCTATCACACATCTGTTAGAACATAAATCCTTAAGAATTTGAGGAGATACCTTAGCAGCAGCCATCAATGCACAATCACACTTGCACTCACAATCATCAGATGCACCCCAGGGATCTGAGAGATTCACAACCTCTTCTTCAGGTTTTTCACCTGCAACTACTTCATCAACAACATCATCAGTCACAACTTTAGATTCAGTCACCGCCTCCTCAGATTCAACTTCTTCTACCATAGCCATGAAACAAAAATTTTCTGGTTCATTTTCAGCTTTGGCAACCAGTGCAAAATTTTCATCTGTTAACTCATCTGGTAGACTGCTCCAATCAACAAAGCCTTGTGTGAAGAAGCTCTGTTGACTGGTCTCTGCAGGAGCAGAGGATGGAGCAGCAGTCATTTGCACGGGTGCCTGAGCAATAGGTGTTTGCACATAGTGGATCTGGGGAACAATGGTTTGGACATACTGGAGAGGAACAGTGTTTGAGGACTATGCAAAATGAGCAGTGTTTTGCACATTTGGTCCAGGGGTATTATAGGAATTTTGATAAGTGTTGGTCTGAGGTCTTTGATTTGGATAGGTGATTATAGGTGTACCATGTTGACTCCTACATTCCCTAGCAAAATGACCAAGTCTATGACATTTATAACACTTTATCTTTGATTTATCCAACCCAACCTTTGATCTGCCAGCTAACCCTGGAAACCTTCTCCCAGTTTTTCTTGTAAAAATTGTTAGTTCTTACACTGAGAAGGGCCAATTGGTGCATAATGTCCATTTCTTCCAAATCATCAGGGTCAAAGTATTTTAAGTCATCATACTCAAAGGATATGTTATCAGATGCCTGGATATCACCACCACTTGTTGTGAAAGCATAGTTTGGTGAATAAGAATCAGATTTAAAACCTGAGTTAAAACCTGAAGTTATGTCAATGAAGTGATCATAACTCTGATCCTTAGTATTTCCAGGCACCTCATCATGACCCAAAAGTGTTGTATTACCAAATACATAAACATCAGACACTTTTCCAGAGTCCTGGAGCTTCTTTTTCTGGTTAAGCTCTCTCTCATAGGTCAAGAGCTTACCATGAAGCTGGGTCAGTGATAGGTCCTTAAATCCAATTGATTTTCTCATAACTATAGCAATAGTGTCCCATTTGTCTGGTAATGATCTTAAAAACCTATGGTTCAAAGTTGAATGAGGGTAAGTTAGACCAACCAGTTTTAGTTCACTAATGAGACAGTTAAACTTCTCAAATTGTTGAGTTAATGACTCTCCCTTAACATGACTGAATGTTTCATATTGTTGGTTAAGTATTTCACGGTTTTTTCAATAACCTCTTCAGTCCCACCAAATTGTTCTTTCAATGCATCCCACAACTCCTTTGCACTGTTACAGTGTAACAGCCCAGCATATATATCATTGGGTAGAGCCATGGTCACAATACTGAAGGCCTTAGCATCTAACTCAATTTTCTAAAAATCCTGGTCGGAGTAGTTTTCAAGTTTCTTAGGCTCCTGAACCTTGGGATCTTCGGTACTTGGCACCATCGGAACATGTGGTCCAAAGATAACCGACTTCCAACACCCAATGTTCTGTTGAGCTAGAACATGGCTCATCCGACGTTGCCAGATATTGTATTCAGATCTGACAAGCATCGGTGGCTTGTTGTTCGTGCCAGTGTTATGTGGATCGTGATTGATTGAAGCCATTCTCTGATTTTTAAAAACAAAGTCTGTTTATAAACGGTTGAATCGAAATTAAACATTACTCTGTTTTCAATCTGACAAACAAGCGATATCAATAATTGTGAGCTGATCTGTTTATATTAAATTGATTGATTAGATCGAATTTAATTGACCAAGCTCTGATACCAATTGTTAGGATCTGAGTTTGATTGTTTTGATATGTTTAGAAGAAGATGAGAATTGAATGATGTAAGTATATATGGAAAGTGCAGCGGAATGATAAACAATAATCAAAACAATAGGAATAAATGTTTTCTTTAATCGAAAGCTTTCATTAATTGAAAGATTACAATCAATACAAGTACTCCCCCTCAGCCTGATCACACAGTAATTGTTTGTCTGAGAGAATGTTTGTGTGTGATACAATAGAACTGTACAAGCACTGTTCTATTTATAGACAAATCTAAACCACTGGTGACCTGTGCTGACGTCACCTAAGATAGTGACCTCTAACAGAATAACAACATAAAACATCTGTCCTATACAAACTACTGTTGTTTTACAAAACACTGTAAGGTAAACTACTGTTGAGGAAAAACTCTGATGGTCTTGCAACATCTGTTGGAGTCTAAGTGCTGTTGACTCCAACAGACCTTTAGTCTTCAGTACTTGATCAGCAGTTGTTTCTTTATCATACCTTTGGTCAGCAGTTGTTCTCTATTAGTTGTTATCTAGCAGTCCTTTGTATCAACAGTTGTCATAGCAGTTGTTTGGATGGAACAGTTGTTAGGGTCAGCAGTCTTTTGGGAAGAGTATGTTGTAAAGACTGTTTATTTGTGTGGATCAACTGTTAGTATATTTTGGCTTTTCAATCATCTGTTCTTCTTCAGGTCAGCAGACCCAACAGATACAAGTGTTCATGCTGGATCATCCTCACAGGTTGCCGAGACAGAGAAGACTGCTATTCTATCGTTTGAGAATGCACACAACTGTTGTGCATACTTAGGCAATGTGAAGAAAGACACGGAGTTTACTGGGATAATAGAGTTTTTGGAGAGAAGCCGGGTGATTGACGCAATTGCTACACCCGCTATCATTTACCGAGATCTGTTACAGGAGTTCTGGACAAATGCAAAGATGGACTTCTGGGATGGCGAATCTTCACTGGTTAGTAAGATTCAGGGGGAGCTTATAATCGTTTCAGAGAATGATATTAGAGAGGCGTTGAAGCTTGAAGATGTCAAGACGGATCCCAGAGAACTCAGCTGGACTGAACAACGGAAGTGCTTTCTTAGAATGAAGTATAACGGACCGATTACTGATGGTTCGTTACATAAGGGAAAGCTCAGTCCCCAGTTCAAGTATTTATCTCACGTGATGATACATGTCTTCAGGCCAGCAGCTGGTGGTTATGATTTGATGAGGAAGATCATTAGCTCATTGATGGTGGCACTCATATTGAACAAACCGATCAATGTGTCTGGAATGCTAATGGAACACTTATTGGAACCAGTGAGAGGTACAAGGACTAGGAAATTTCTGTTATATCCTAGATTCCTTCAGATGATTTTTGATTTAAAGTATAAGAAATTGAAGAGAGATCCAAAGCAGATTATTGTTCAGGAGCATATGAACATTAATACTCTTGCTAGAATGAAGGCGTATAAAAGTGTGCATGTGAACGAACGACCACCAGTGAGGCGTCTATTTGGTCACCTGATCATGATAGATTATGTAGACCCTGGTCAAGATAAGGTGAGGCATGCTGACAGTGCATTTGACGAAGACAATCCGTTATTTCCAGTTGACCCTGGGGCAAAAAGAAAGCGTCAGGTGGTGAATGTAGGAGCAAAGAGTGGAAAAGGTAAAGAAAAAGAAACTGAAACAGAAGCTGAACCAGCTAAGAAGAAAGTTTCAAGACAACACAAGAGTATGGCGAAGAAGGGATTGCATTTGGTGGATGAAGCGTCTGTTGATTCAGAGGAGACGCAAGAAGATGAAAGACGGGATTCTGACGCAAAGACAGTGAAGAGCACCATGCCCAAGGCCACTGTGGCTGGTGAGTCTGTTAGTCTCAATAAGTCGTTAGAGGAACAGAGAACTAAAAGCCCAATTCATTTAGATGAAACTGATGAGGGATTAGGCTTGGGATCAGGAGATTTTCCTCGATCGCCAATGCAAGGGGAGAAACAGAAGAAACCCCAATTCAAGAAGAAGGAGAAGGTATTGAAGCCCATGGAAAAGAGAGCTAGAGAAATTGAATCACTGATTGCTGGAAAAAAACTTCCACCGGCATCTAGCTCAAAATCACCGATTGCTAGTCCAGTTACAAAGAAGCAGAAGACGACATCAGGTACTGAGAGAGAGAGACTGATTTACCTGTTGATAAATTTAATGATGCACTGGATAGAGTGCTAAAGAAGATTAAGAAAGGAAAGTTGCCTGCTGTTGCTGAAGCTTCTACACCAAAGGTCACAGTTGATAGTAATGTGATGAACGCCGTGAACCGGAAGCTAGCTGACATGATGAAGATAATTAATCAGCAGCAAGCAGAGATTGAGCAATTGAAAAACAACGATCAGAAGATGCTAGACGTTGTTGAAACATCTCATGACAATCAGGAAGCACTTGAAGTTGAGATTAAACGACTCAGTAAAGAAAATAAGAAGTTATTGAAACATGAGCAAAGAAACACCAGCCGATATATTTCTTTGAAAGAAGAGAATAAGAAACTAAAAGAGAGTAACAAAAACATGGACAACTTGATTAAAGATTTGTACTCTCGAGCTCCTCAACTAAAAGAAGGTGAAGAGGATAAAGAACAAGATGAGGAATAGGTCAATTTTGAACCGTCAGATAATGAGGAGGAGGAAGATGAGGATCTAGATGAAGATGCTGGAAATGCTCCTCAAAAGAAGAAAAAGAAAGATGATGGAGATGATGATGGTTCGGATGGTGAATCTAGTGAAGGACACAGCTCTGCAAGCTTTGATAGCGATGACGATGATGACGATAACACAGATAAGTACAAATGTGAGAAATGTGGATCTGGAAAAGGAGGTGAATCCAGCTCTAAAGCTCCTGGAGGATCTGTTGATGATGATACGGTCTTTTGGAATGAGAAGCTGAGGTCATTGTTTGAGGATGATAAACGGATGTATCGCCAGATGCTAACTGATCGAGTCTGGAAGATAGACATAACCAGTAGATTTTCTGAGATCTTTGAATCCAGTGACAGGATGCTTGAATTGGAGTATAATGATCCATATTTAGAGGATGGTGAAGTTTCTGCGGCTATGTCGAAGGAGATTTTAGAAGGTTTGGCGAAACAGGTTGGGAAAACGTTGGAAGAACTATTGGCTGATAATCAGATTCCCAATCTACCTGAAAAGGAAGCTGGTAATCATTCTGATGACCGTGATGTACCTGCATTTGAGGAGATAGTGATAGAAGATATAACCAGTGAAGAGTATCCAGAATATTTTAAGAAAGATAAAGATTCTGGATTTGCTGAGTTCATTGATGAGTTACTGAAAGAAGCCGAGAAACTTGCTAAAGAAAAGAGTGAGAAGTTTGTTGAAGAAGTTTTCAAGGGGCATGATAAACCAAATATTGAACAATCTGATAGTTTAAAAGAGTTACTGAGGAAACTGAAAGAGAAAGAAGCAAATCGTCCAAAAGCAGAGATCCAGGGAAGTTTTTATAAGCTACACAACGAGATGTTTAAAGGAAGAGCGTTGGGATGGAAGTTTATAAAACAGTTGAAATGTGTTGCTGTTAAGTGGGAGAAGGGGATACTTTATTTTGACAGATTTCATGATTTGAAGACTCTCCGTACTGGGCTATTCACGATATATGTAGACATCGTTTGACTGGATCTTCTAACGATCACATTGCTTATTTTGCTGATCGAATGGCGAGGGAAAGCAGGACGAGATGGAATTTATTTGAACCTCAGTATCCGAAGCGAATTGTTCGCAAGAAAGATATTGATACTATTACAGGTTTGCCCAAGGTGACTTTGAAGTACAAACCACCAAAAGTGTTGAAACACATTCCATTATTGCAGATTCCACAACACTTTGCGAAAGATTTTATCTGGTGGTATTATGATTGGAAGATTGCAGAGGTTGTGATTGTTTTGAAGGATGGAGAAAAGAATTTCAAGAAGATACACATATTTGATCCTATGTGGTTGGTTAATTGTTCACATGAGGATATCATTATGTTGTATTACAATCCGATATACAGTGAGGTGAAGGATGCTGAACAAGCAAGTAAATACCAGTGTGTGGTATTTCTGTGCTTTGCTCATGACATAAATGCTGGATGCGATTATGACAAGAAGCTTGGTAAGTTTGTAAAGATTCAAGATGTTCCTGATGTCAAGAAGAAAAATCCGAAACAAGTTTATGCACCGGTGATGACCTTAGAACAGAAGAAACAATTGCACATAAAGCTTATGAACAAAAGGATGGACCAAGAGCGTAAACAATCTAAGCAATAGTCGAGGGGGAGTTTGTAGATGCATTTTGTGCGACTAATGCTTTGGATTACAATTAACATATGTTTATGTGTTTTGTCGTTTGGTCGAAGGAAGGATAATATGGGCGAATGAGAGTTCCTGACATTTCTGGTTTTCTAAGCATATTTTTAATAGGGTAATTATTTTAAACATGTATCCTATGTGTTTCAAAATTATGCCTTAACTTGGTAGATGCCATAATCAAAGCTAAAATAAGTTTTTCAAGATGTGAGTACCTTACTTCAGCATCCAGTAGAGTTTTACTTACATAATAGATAGGTTGCTGTTGTCCTTCAAAGTTTTTTACCAAGACTGCACTTATTGCATTTTTGGAAACTGCAAGATATAATTTGAGAGGTTCACCATCTTTAGGTTTCATCAGGAGTGGAGCTGCTGCAAGATATTCCTTCAATTTCTTCAATGCGGCCTCATGTTTTTGTCCCCATTGGTTTTGTTGTTCTTCTTTAGGATGTCATAGAACTCCTTGTATTTTTTGAGGTCTTTGAAATGAATTTATTCAAAGCCGCTATCCTGCCAGTCAATCTTTGCACATCCTTGGAGATTTGAAATCTAGGATGGCTTTGATTTGTTATGGACTGGCTTCAATGCCTCTCTTAGTTACTGAGTATCCTAGAAATTTGCCAGTACCGACTCCAAAGTTGCACTTGGAAGGATTCAACTTCATATTACAAGCATTCAGGATGTCAAAGGCTTCTTTGAGATCCTGAAGATGGTCTTCAACTTTCTTGGACTTCACTACCATGTCGTTGATGTAGACTTCCATTGTGTCCCCAATCTTTTCTTTGGACATCATGTTGACCAACCTTTGGTATGTTGCACGTGCATTAAAAACGAAATTAGAGATTGTTCAATATAATTAGGAATTTTCTTACCGATCTGCACAGTGATATCCTTGTTGTTTTCATCGAGGCAGGCTGATTTGACATCTTGGTCAGAATGTGATTTGACATCCTGAGGATGACACTATGCATCTTGCTTTAATTGCTATGCTTGTTTCGACTGGGATGAAGCCTTCATTGATGTTGTGTAGCAATCCTTTGCTTCTTGCAGGTCACTGTTGACTTTGATGACTCCCCACTGATGTAACACCCGACCCCTCTCACCACCAATATTGTCCGCTTTGCCCCGATGGGTTGCCCATCGGGAGCTCACGGATTTGTTTTTGGTTGCCCAGTGGAGACTTCCCACGAGGTCACCCATCCTGAAATTGCTCCCACCTGAGCACGCTTAACTGTGGAGTTCTCCTCTCATCCACTAACATTAAGCCCCAAAACGCGTTGGTGATTTAAGAGGCAAGACATTACTTATGAACCAATGATCTCTCCTGGCCACAGCCGATGTGGGATTTTCCTTGGGTGTCACATTCACCCCTGTTAGAGTCTCATCATCCCTGATGAGGTATGCACCCACCATCCCGAACGGCACAGGAGTGGCTCTGATACCATCTGTAACAACCGATGGCGGAAACATCGGGATGTCACGTATTGACGATTGTTCAATAGCTCATGGTACTAAATGGAAGTTGAATATTATTAAAAAATTTACAATTTATCATACAAATTACATAAACTTGATTTGCATAAACTAGGTCCAAACCTCCTATGTGTTCCAAGACTTGTACAACTTCCAATAGCAAATAAAACCTAAAACATGTTAAGTTGAAAAGATGGGGGAGGGGGGGTCAACTATAAATAGTTGGTGAGAATACATAGGTTTTGCATATAGTTGAAACAATTTGTTGTATAGCAATCACAGTTGAAGTATAATAATCATAAGTTTCAACAATGTAAGAATGAATAAATGATAGTGTATAAAATGTGTAAACATGTTTCACCCCAAAATGTAAAACAGAAAAATGGGCTATATAAACTCACCTTGATTTACGATGATAAACTTATATAAAATCAACAAGTATCCATGAATTATGCTTGCACCTTAATATATTAAGAATGATGATTTAGAATCCAATAATGTTATAGTTATAACGTTTGTGCAAATATATAGCTTTTTATTTATCAAATATTATTGTTATTACTCTAATCGCTTTATTTTCCATAGACCAATAGGCAAAATGAAAGGCATACAATTTTAGTTTAAAAGAAACAACGTATATCTACTTATTTTAATAAGTAAAACAACTATTCAGGTTTCAAATATTATATATGTTTTTAAACATGACAAGTCGAATAAATAAACTTAAGTTTGACAAAATATTACTTTAATACTAATATATAATAATGAGAATAAAAACATTGCATATCAGGTAGCTTTAAAATTTTAAAATAGAAATAGAGTACATTTAGATGACAATATACCTTTTTTTTTAAGTATACAATAAGAAATCTAAATCACTGATTTCTAATTATATGTACAACATCATATTTTTAAAAAAAAATTTAAATATAAGATAATGTTGACTACATCACCTATTATTTAAATATATAATTTCTTAGAGTTAAACCATCCAAAACTTGATACTCTGTTTTTTATATTACTCATATTCTTCACAAATAATTATAGATTAGCAATATGATTTTTAATTGTTTCAAGTTCTAAAATGACCATATAGAGCATAAAGGGAATAGGCCGCTTACCTTGCAGAACATAATGATCAGAACAAACTCGGCGGCGGTTGTGGTGTCGATACAATCCTAAAACGCCGGTAAATACACGAGAAGTAGGGACATGGGTGGTCGAATAAAAAGAAAATAGAGACGTAAGAGAGGTGCAATTCGAAGCAATTGCTTTGGGTTCTGAAATAGATCATGTCTAAAAATGCGTCTCAAAGATGATCGAGGTTTCAATTTAAATGGTGGATGTAGGACTGTATAAGCGAATGATATACGGGTTAATAATCTCAATTAATTACGCTTATATGCTATAATTATGACGCGTATAACCTAAAAGGAAAGAATAAACATGGTACATGATTGTATATCCGTTTTGATTTACAGACTGTAGTGTTCGGATTTGATGCAATTTGGTCAACGGTTCATAAATGGGTTTTTTTAGTTCATAAGGTGGGTGAATTGGTTTTCAAGGTGGTGTATACAATGGTGATTGTATAATTTACTTAACTCACAAATAGACAAAACATTAAATATATTAAAGATGTAGAAAACGAATGTCCATAATTGTTAATGCATTTAAAGTACATATATTGTTTAAAATTAAAATAAGACTTCAATTTTTTTTTCTAAATAGCAAATGGTAAACTTATTTTTCAAAACTTCTAAGTAATTGAATTTGAGGTTTTAAATATTTATTAAGAATGATTGATAATTTTTTTTTTAATTCAAAGACATTGTATTATTATGATTATTAAAATGTTTGCAATAAAATTAGTAATGGCTAATCTTGTACAAAAAAAGTATAATGTAAGTAAATGGTGATTTTACTAATTCACGAATTGGGGAAAATACGAGATGTTACAGTCTCCCTACTTTTGGAAACTTCGTCCCGAAGTTATAAAAAAACACAGGGTTGAGGGTGATTAGGTAGAAATTAGGGAAGCTGTGGTTTGGGTTAAGGCACGACATGAATTTATAGGTGATAGAATAATCTGTTTCGAATAATTTGGATAAGAGGGATGATAAGTGTGAGTTTTAAGGGTTGGATTAGGTTCGTCTGAAATAGCAAGGGTAATAAGAATCTAGTAAAACATTAAACTTAAGTTTTAGGAATCCTAAAAGAAATGCATGAGTTGGTTGACTATAGAAAGACAAAATGAACTACTAGGTAACTAGAGTTTATAGTTGGTTATCTACTGAAAAACCTTGATAGAATTTCACACTACCTTAACGTACCTGTAAATTCATGATTACGTTCCGGACCGCAATCACCAATTTACCTTACATTAGGGTTTTGTGTCCTTCTATGACTCTAAACACACATGTAAAATAATGAAAAATAACCTTGTGATTGAATCGTATACAATGTATCCAAAAATGAGTCCAACTGTTGAGCAGGAAAAAGACTTCTACCAGTCACTGAGTAAGAACCCCTACCGATTGTTGAGTAGGTGCGATAGCCTCTACCAGTCGTTGAGCAGGTTGTAGGGCCTCTACCGATTGTTGAGCAGGCATGATGACCTCTACCAATCGTTGAGTAGGTTATTTGGTACTCTACTAACTGTTGAGCAAGTACTTCATCCTCTACCAGTTGTTTGATTAAGTGTACCAATTATTTCACACATAAATTGCAAATTAATAATATGTACATATAAGCAATCAAGTATCAAGTATAGCATGCGAGTTGTAATAGTGTTGTCCTAGACAAGGTTAATGACTCTAGGTGTGTCTATAGCAAATAGTTTATATTCCATGATTTCTAGTATCAAATGTTCAAATATGGTAGATAATCGAATCCTCGTGTATAACTAAGGATTAAGTTTGATGCAACACACAATCAAGTTTCAATAGTTTGGTTATCATGGGTAACTAGTTCATGTTTGAGGATGTGAAGGATATGAATTTAGTTGTTGAGAGGATGATGAAAAAATCTCAAAGCAGAATCAAGGTTATGAGAGATAGTGAATGTGAAGATGGTGGATAAGGAGTTTATTTTATAGTAAAGAGATTATGTAGCTGTGTAAATTGTGGGGTTAAAGTAGTGATAAGAAATAGGATGAAGATAGAGAATAAAAACAAATAGAGTTGCAAGTAAGAGAAGCAAGTACTGGTTAAAATCTTAAGGTTATAGACTAGATTATTTTTCTAATAACCTAATTCCCTATAACCATGGCTCTGATACCAATCTGTAACACCCGGCCCCTCTCACCACCAATATTGTCCGCGTTGCCCTGATGGGTTGCCCATCGGGAGCTCACGGATTTGTTTTTGGTTGCCCAGTGGAGACTTCCCATGAGGTCACCCATCTTGAAATTGCTCCCACCTGAGCACGCTTAACTGTGGAGTTCTCCTCTCATCCACTAAATTAAGCCCCAAAACGCGTTGGTGATTTAAGAGGCAAGACATTACTTATGAACCAAGGATCTCTCCTGGCCACAGCCGATGTGGGATTTTCCTGGGGTGTCACATTCACCCCCTGTTAGAGTCTCATCATCCCTGATGAGGTATGCACCCACCATCCCGAATGGCACAGGAGTGGCTCTGATACCATCTGTAACAACCGATGGCGGAAACATCGGGATGTTACGTATTGACGATTGTTCAATAGCTCATGGTACTAAATGGAAGTTGAATATTATTAAACAATTTACAATTTGTCATACAAATTACATAAACTTGATTTGCATAAACTAGGTCCAAACCTCCTATGTGTTCCAAGACTTGTACAACTTCCAATAGCAAATAAAACCTGAAGCATGTTAAGTTGAAAAGATGGGGGGGTCAACTATAAATAGTTGGTGAGAATACATAGGTTTTGCATATAGTTGAAAACAATTTGTTGTATAGCAATCATAGTTGAAGTATAATAATGAGTAATGATAGAATTTGAGTCCGACATGTAACAATGTGTCTTTTGTACAATCAAACCTTGTGTCGACTGAGACCTAACTCGCAAGTTAGTAAAAGTGTAACTGTTTTCGATCATCCCTGAATTTATGCGGGGGGTGGGTTTGTCAGACCTATAGCGCTATAATCTAAACAGGCGGCTTGATCAATGTTAATGATTGTACTGTGTCTTTTTGTTACAGTCAAATGATAGAATGAGTAAATGATAGTGTAATTGAATCATAAGTTTCAACAATGTAAGAATGAATAAATGATAGTGTATAAAATGTGTAAACATGTTTCACCCCAAAATGTAAAACAGAAAAAAAGGGCTATATAAACTCACCTTGATTTACGATGATAAACTTGTACAAAATCAACAAGTATCGATGAATTATGCTTGCACCTTAATATATTAAGAATGATGATTTAGAATCCAATAATGCTATAGTTATAGCGTTTGTGCAAATATATAGCTTTTTATTTATCAAATATTATTGTTATTACTCTAATCGCTTTATTTTCCATAGACCAATAAGCAAAATGAAAGGCATACAATTTTAGTTTAAAAGAAACAACGTATATCTACTTATTTTAATAAGTAAAACAACTATTCAGGTTTCAAATATTATATATGTTTTTAAACATGACAAGTCGAATAAATCAACTTAAATTTGACAAAATATTACTTTAATACTAATATATAATAATGAGAATAAAAACATTGCATATCACGTAGCATTAAAATTTTAAAATAGAAATAGAGTACATTTAGATGACAATATACCTTTTTTTTAAGTATACAATAAGAAATCTAAATCACTGATTTCTAATTATATGTACAACATCATATTGTTTAAAAAAAATTTAAATATAAGATAATGTTGACTACATCACCTATTATTTAAATATATAATTTCTTAGAGTCAAACCATCTAAAACTTGATACTCTGTTTTATATTATTCATATTCTTCACTAATAATTATAGTTTAGCAATATGATTTTTAATTGTTTCAAGTTCTAAAATGACCATATAGAGCATAAAGGGAATAGGCCGCTTACCTTGCAGAACATAATGATCAGAACAAACTCGGCGGCGGTTGTGGTGTCGATACAATCCTAAAACGCCGGTAAATACACGAGAAGTAGGGACATGGGTTGTCGAATAAAAAGAAAACAGAGACGTAAGAGAGGTGCAATTCGAAGCAATTGCTTTGGGTTCTGAAACAGATCATGTCTAAAAATGCGTCTCAAAGATGATCGAGGTTTCAATTTAAATGGTGGATGTAGGACTGTATAAGCAAATCATATACGGGTCAATAATCTCAATTAATTACGCTTATATGCTATAATTATCACGCGTATAACCTAAAAGGAAAGAATAAATATGGTACGTGATTGTATATCCGTTTTGATTTACAGACTGTAGTGTCCGGATTTGATGCAATTTGGTCAACGGTTCATAAATGGTTTTTTTTTAGTTCATAAGGTGGGTGAACTGGTTTTCAAGGTGGTGTATACAATGGTGATTGTATAATTTACTTAACTCACAAATAGACAAAACATTAAATATATTAAAGATGTAGAAAACGAATGTCCATAATTGTTAATGCATTTAAAGTACATATATTGTTTAAAATTAAAATAAGACTTCAACTTTTTTTTTCTAAATAGCAAATGGTAAACTTATTTTTCAAAACTTCTAAGTAATTGAATTTGAGGTTGTAAATATTTATTAAGAATGATTGATAATTTTTTTTAATTCAAAGACATATTGTATTATTATGATTATTAAAATGTTTGCAATAAAATTAGTAATGGCTAATCTTGTACAAAAAAAGTATAATGTAAGTAAAGTGGTGATTTTACTAATTCACGAATTGGGGAAAATACGAGATGTTACAACCGAAGCTAACCAAGACAGATGCTCTAGCCACTATCTCGGTCTCGGGGATGTTCGTCCTTTTGTGGGCTTCCAGCTGTATTATGTTAACTGAACTCCCTCCATCTATTAATATCATGCGAACAAAATGGTTAGCAATATATAAAGTAATGACCAAACCATCATGGTGAGGCTCTAGAACATTTTCTCGATCCTCTTCTTTAAAGCTAATCACTTTTGCATTCGTGAGGATGGTAGTCTTTGCGGGTCTTTCTCCCTTTTCTGATTTCATTTCTCTTGCATGCCTTTTGGCTGGTGAGTAAGATGTCCCACAAATATCTGATCCTCCTGAAATAAAAATTAATGATGCCAGCATCCTTGGATGGAGATGCTGCCCTCTCTGGGATGCCAGTGCTATCCTGAATATTTGACTTCTTTCTGCCCAGCAGATCCTTAAGATGGCCCTTTCTTAGGAGATATGCTATTTCTTTCTCAAAGCAATGCAATCTTCAGTAACATGTCCAAAATATTCGTGGAAAGCACACCATTTGGATTTGTCCTTCCATCCTGACTTGTTATCTTTCCTTGGCCATCTTGCTTTGTCTCCAAGATAGTTCATCGCGTACATTAAACCTGTTACATCCACATAAAACAATAGTCTGACAGCTTAGGATAATCCTCTTCATCGTCGTCATCAACCACATTGACCTTTTTATTATCAGGTCTAGCATATGGTTCATATTTGTAAGGTTCGTATGTGGAGGTGGACTTCCGATTAGGGTCGTTGTATCTTGAGGATGTCTCTATCCTTTCCTGTATCTTCTTGTTATCTTCAAGACGGATGAATCTTAAAGCTCTATTCCAAACTTCATCGAGATTCCTACAAGGGTTCATCACCAATTCTTTATAGAAAGGCGAATCCTTCTGTAGTCCCATCTTGAAGTCTTGCACTGCTGTTATGACATCTAGGTTTGGGATGTCAAGTGCTTCCTTCCCAAACCTTGTGATATATTCCCTTAATGATTCTCCTTGTGGCTGTGTCACCCTATACAAATCACTTGTCAAACGTCTAAATGTTCGACTGCAAGAAAATTGATTGTTAAATATGTTAACTAAATGAGCAAAAGAAGTAATAGAATAGGGAGGAACACTTAGTAGCCATTTTAAGGCTGGACCAGTGAGGGTAGAACCAAATCCTTTGCATAAGGATGCTTCTTTCAAGTTTGCTGAAATGGGGTTTATTTCCATCCTTTCCTTGTATTGTGCTACATGTTCTTCAGGATCAGTAGATCCATCATAAAGCTTCATGCTTGGAGTCTGGAATCTCTTTGGAATCTCAGTATCACATATTGGAGGTGCAAAGCGAGACACCCTATGACATGCTGAAGATACCTCAGGGATGAGCTATATTTTCCCTGGCACACTAGACACCATATCCTAGATTTTCTGAAGCTCTCTTGCCAACTGTGGACTTATACCTGTATCCTGCAAAGAAGCAACAGTGTTAGTGGCAAAAGTACTTGAACTTAAATTGTTACCATTGTTGCATCTTTGTGATGGTTCGGTGGTATATCCTCGAGATGGCTCCACAGCATATCCTCGAGATGGCTCTGCAGTGTATCCTGCATTTCTAGTTGTTGCCATCCTGGGTTCTGAAATAGTTTCGGTGCAGAGAATCCAGTGCTCATGGGGATGAAATCTCCTTGATGAATGCCCCCAGAGATGCCAAAATTGAAATCCAACACTCTAGGCTACAATGGTGTCCCTATGTCTTCAGCCGGTCTCTTTAAGGATGTTTTGAAAGATTGAATTTCTCTCATCAGCATCTGGTTGGTATCCTGTTGTTTCTTTATTTGATCCTTCACCATTGCAAACATGGAAAGGAGCTCATCATTTGACACGAAAACAGGAGGAGTGGATCCAGATGTTACCATCCCAGATCTAGCAGTATTAGGAGCAACACTCCTGGTAATATGTGCAGAACTCTTGGGAAAGGTAGGGGGAGGTGGTAGAGTCACATTTTTGGTAGAGGTTGTGGATTGTGTGGAAGAAGCCACAGATTTTGGGTTTGAGGCCATAGTTGTCAAGAATTTTGAAGTAAATTGATTGGGAAAAAGTTTTAACAAGTTTTTGTTAAAAATAGCACCACTTGCCCCACGGTGGGCGCCAAATTGTTTTGGTCAAAAATTGCCTAGTAGAAATAATTTTGTATTCCAAATTAGAAATTGTGAGGTAGAGTGCTAAAAATGTAATTCGTATGTTAGAACTAGTTATATTCTGAAAATACTTAGTCAGGATGCAAAAAGAAGTAAATAAGTGACAACTATGCTCGGGATGGCTTAGTTTTGCTTTGGGATGGACAGTTATATCCTCGGGATGGAACTGTTTATAATGAACAAATAAAGTAGTAAAACACAAAGAACAAAACTCGATCTACGAGGAAAGCCCTTGATCAGTTGTAGATCGCCGGCATAAAACCTCGGGAGGAGACTAGGCCCCTGCCTTGTTTGTTAATATTAATTTGGTAAAAAGGTACAACTTTGGATAGGTGATGAACGAGTATCTAAGATTACAATATGAGTGTTATGTGTGTGTGTGGAGAGTATCACGTGTTCTATCAAGTGTTAAGCAAGTGAGAAGTGTCCTATTACTCGTTGATCACCCCCTATTTATAGTTATACGAAAGTAAATAATGAATCCCATGATATCCGCCGTCTTTAATGATCTTGTGGATTGTTTCAGGTGACCGTTGTGTTGTTTCAACTGAATATGACCGTTGTAGCAGCTGTTTCAACTAAATATAGTCGTTATATGGCTGTTTCCTCCTTTCTCGCCTATATTTAATGCATGTCGGTTACACCTTTGACTTATTCTTTGAGCTTGGACTTGTTCTACACGCATAGCTCTTCAATGATCAGCTCCTTTGACTTAAATGAATCAATATAGTCGTTAGGGAGGAGTTACAAGCCTTAATATTGATTAAGTGTACCTGCAATAATATCACAATAAGATAATTCGTTAGTCCATCCTCAGGATGCACATAGGTCGGATTACATCCTGAACCCTGCTTAGTCCTTTAGTATCCTGAGGATGTTACTCAGAGAATATGAGGTAAAATCATCCTCCATTCATATAACAATAAGATAGTTCGTTAGTCTATCCTCAAGATGCACATAGGTCAGAATGCTGTTACATCCTGAAGTCTGTCCAGTCCTTCAGTATCCTGAGGATGCTACATAAAATATAGGTTAGTGCTATCCTGAAGATTTCACCACCAACAATACTGTTGGCAAAACAACAAGGGACAACACAGCGGATGAAACTTGACGACAATATACATATGGGTGCTGGTCGAATTGGTCATGGTTATTAATAGCGATTATATTGTAAATATAGTAAATTCCTTAATCTTAGGAAAGGTTGTTACACACCATTATTAGTTTCCTATTATGTTGTCAATCTATGTAATTATATATTGATGTTGATTAATGAGAATTATGCATTCAGTCAAATTACCTCTTCCTATATGGTATCAAGAGACTCTCGGGTCTCCGATCCTTGACCGCCGGCCCTATCACCACCGCCAACCTCCTTCTGCTTCCGCACCTCCACCCTTCCTCCTCTTCTATTTTCTGCTACCTTCACTTCCCTGTCCTTCGATTTCTTCATGGACGCCAAGCTTCATCCCGCTATGGCGGTCACTAATATCAAAAACATGATTCCTCTCATCCTAGAAGATGAATCATCCCACTATTCTACATGGACAACCCTCTTTGAGGTTCACTGTCGTGCGTATCAAGTCTATGACCATCTGCAGCCACGCACCCCTGTTCCGGCCCCTGCTGGCTCGTCGTCGGACAGAGACGCAGCCAAATCCCTCGCTGCACAGGCAGAGGCAGATGCCCTCTGGGCACGCCTTGATGCCTTAGTTCTGCAGTGGATTTACGGTACCATCTCCAAACCCCTTCTCCATATTATCCTTGTCCCGGGTCAGACCGCTCATGTAGCATGGCTCGCTATTGCCGATCACTTTAATGATAACAAAAGCGCTCGGCAAATCCATCTTCAGCAACAGTTTTCTAACATACACCTTGAAGCCTTTCCCAATATGGCCGCCTATTGCCAACAGGTTAAACACCTTGCTGATCAGCTAAATAACGTGGGGGCACCAGTTGATAACCAAAGACTGGTCACTCAGTTGCTTGCCGGCCTCACCGAGGCATACGAGAGCATCTCCACCGTGTTACAAAACCGCGACCCACTACCACCCTTCAACGAATGCAGATCCCGTCTTACCATGGCTGAAACCACCAAGAAAACCCTATCAGCTAGGGCAGCGGGCACCTCCGCCACGGCACTGGCTGCCACCACAGCGTCTCATCCCTTTGATACCGCCGCGTCTGCCTCTAACCGTGGCAGGGATCGTGGTAGATCTAGGGGTAGGGGTCGTGGTGCATCCCGTGGTGGTCGCTCCAGTAATATCCAACACCCGTACATTGTCTTTCCTAACTCGTGGGCCGCAAGCCAGTGGAGTTTATTAATGCAAACAAATCAGCCATCCGGGTCCCAACAGCCGGCCGCACCGCCGTGCCCTTACCCTTCTGCACCACGGTCCAATGTAAACAACTCGGCCGACATCCTTGGAGCAGCCCCCAACCAGGCTTACACGGCAACCTTGTCCCCCACAGACATCCAGCAGGCCCTTTATGCCTTGTCTCTCAGCCAGCAAGACCCCTAAGATTTCATGGATACAGGAGCCTCCGGCCATATGAAAACTCCACAAGGTAATGACTTCCCGTCTAATTTTAATTCTTGCACTAACAAATATATTGTCGTTGGAAATGGTATGACCATCCCTGTGATTGGTCAAGGCAACCTAACCCTACTACCACCATTCCCACCTTTTAAATTAAACAATGTCATGTATGCCCCAAAACTTATCAATAATCTCATCTCTGTCCGAAAACTTACTACTGATAATTTATTATCCATTGAATTTGACCCTTTCGGTTTTACTGTGAAGGACCTCAATACCAAGGAACACCTCCTCCGATGCAATAGCTCGGGAGACGTATACCCGTTGACAGCACCGCTCCCCTCCAACACCACCTCTACTGCTTTTGTGGCTACCACTCAAGAACGTTGGCATCAACGCCTTGGGCACCCGAGCTTCTCTGCTTTGCATTCATTACCTTTATCTGTTTCTAGTTCATCTAATAAAAATGACAAAACATTATGTCAGGCTTGTGTTTTTGGTAAAAGTGTGCGCATGCCATTTTTTGATTCTTGTAATCGTACTTATTTACCTTTTGATATAATTCACAGTGACCTTTGGACGTCTCCCGTGCCTAGCACCGGGGCCACAGATATTATGTTTTGTTTTTAGATGATTTTACTAATTTTCTTTGGACCTTTCCCTAACCACCAAATCTAGTGTGATTTCTATCTTCACCATTTTCCATAACTACATCGCCACCCAGTTTGGAGACAAAATCAAACAATTTCAATGTGATAATGGCAAGGAATACGACAATAATTCTTTCTATAATTTTTGTCGTCTCCATGGCATGCATTTCCGTTTTTCCTGCCCATATACCTCCTCCCAAAATGGTAAGGCTGAGCGTAAAATAAGAACAATAAATAATATGGTACGCTCACTATTAGCCCAATCCTCCTTGCCACCATCCTTTTGGCATCACGCCCTTGAAACCGCCACCTACCTTCTCAATATCATCCCCAACAAACATACTCAATTCCTTTCCCCCACCACACGCTTATATAAGTGTGATCCAACATACGATCACCTTCGTGTGTTCGGATGTTTATGTTACCCTCTCCTTCCCTCCACCACCATAAACAAGCTTGTGAACCGCTCTAAACCATGTGTCTTTCTCGGTTACCCACCCAATCACCGTGGTTACTGCTGTTTAGACCTCACCTCAAATTCCATATTCATCTCTCGCCATGTCCAATTCGAAGAGACCATCTTTCCATTCTCTACTACCCATCCCACCAAACCCGAAACTTACAACTTCCTTGACAATGGCTTAAATCCTATTCTATGGACCCACCTTCAATCACAAGACGCCACTCAGCCCAACCCCACTCCGCCCAATCCCCCAGCCCATCCTACTCAGCCCACTTCTCCTTCAGACCAGCCCGCTCCCTCACCACCACCCTCACATGTCACACCCTCAAATTTCCACTGCGGGGTTAATACTGCGAGGCGCATGACATACCAGGATCCCATAGCCATAAGTCATATGAACGAACTCTAAATGCCCAAACCATTTAGTTCGTTTTCAAAAACCAAGTTAGGTTAAGCTGTGGAAGCGTAAACCAACTTTAAACCTTTTAAAACCATGCGCAAAACAACGCGCCCAAATTAAAACCATATGAAAGAAAATGTAAAAGCATAATATGTAAATTAAGGTGTATGCCCAAGACCCCAAATGCAGTGAAGTGTGCAGTGCTTTCTAATCCTGGCACCGGAAGCTAACTACCTGCAAAAACATGTAAATCGTGGGTCAACAAACAATGTTGGTGAGTTCACTAAGTAAGAAGGTGAGTAAGTAAATGCGCTGATTTCCAAAACCACGTAATCAGGTAAAAGCGTAGGTCTCCCAGACCACGTAACAACAAGTATTAAGCAACTGAAAGCGTAGGTCTCCCAGACCCAAATGTTCAAGTGTTATCAGTTTAAGCGTAAGTAATTGAGTTGGTTCCAAAAACCGTGTAACCACTAGTTCATCGCATGTCAAGGGTAGCTAACCCATTCATGATAACTAACATCGATATACCGAACTGCTGATGTACGTGTAGTCACAAATGTGAGCTGCATGCCTTACATCATTGCCTATCAACAATGATAAAATTTGTTAAGTTATAGTTCACTCCCGCACTCCCCGAGCCGGTGTGAGGTTTGTAAGACCTAATAGCGCTATCAACTAATAACCCGCTTGCCATAACCCGGCAACTCATTCGGTATGTGAAGGACTTACAGATGATAGAGTTGGTTTAGTTCATCAAGGACACAGTTTGCGAACTAGCAAAACCCGACTCACACAAGGAGTCAAAAACCGACTCACACAAGGATCCATAGCATTCCAACCCGGGATGTGTAAGTAGTCCCAAACTGGACTAGAAAACGTTTACCAAAGTTGTCTCACCCTGAGACGTAAGCTTTTGAGAAAAGAGTAGTGAAACTCACCTTAGTATGCAAGCAAGTAAATCCAACTCCAAAGTAGGGTGTGCTACCGACTCCCTAGTACATGTGTCACTAAGTGAGTATATGTGTAATACCATTACACCATATAACCCGTTTGTCCAAGACGTTTAATTGTTCAAAATCGTATAAGTGACACCTAGTGGTTCTACATGCATAAGTAAACCCTACGGACCCGTTGGTGAATATGTTGGTTACCATTAGTTTTACACTTCATATGCATCTCATACAAGTGCCCATTCAAGTACATATCAAACACACACCACATAAGACTCCAATTAGCCACACAAACACAAAATACACAATCTGCGTTTTAGGACAGATTGTGCGTCACCAAAACTAATTTATTTAAAATACTAAATCAGTGAGTTAAACTCCCAAACTTTTACTGAATATTCTTTGGGATTCATTTAACAATAAATACTTTTGTTTTGTCTCAAAACCAAACACAAAAATTATTAAAATTCGTTCAACACAGCTATGTTCAGAAAACTTTCACAACAGGTCAGTTTAGTAGAAAAATTCCCAAAAATCGTGTGTTCATCCAAACGGGATGAATCCACTTGGAAAACCTAAATTATTCCAATGTTAATCTTCTGTAAAAATTTCATAACTTAATTCTTTATAAAACTCTAGTTATGACGGTTTAAAGTCGACTCAGTTTGTTAACCCGAAATTCTGATATGACCTATTTTCAAAGAAAATTCCAGAAACTACTCAAACGAAGTCCAAATCGAACGATTTTGCCCATTACGAAAAGCTAAGACCATGCACAGTACAACCATGTCAAGAACACATCAAAAAAATAACTTTTAACCCACGTATCAGACCCTATAAGTTAACTTTCAGATTCTGTCCAAGTTTCAATCATGCAATAACATCAATTATCTTGAACCCTAGTTGCATATTATCGATCCACAACGCCAATAAACATTCTACAACATCTATAAGAAATTATCTGATCATAACCTAGCAAAATTCATGCATATATTATCATTCACAAACCCTAGCTATCTAAAACATCAAGAACACACATGATCATGCAAAACACATAATATTCATTACATAACAATATGCTTGACCCTTTTAATCATCATGTTTTAATTTTTATAAAATACTTTCAGACCTGGACAAACAAGGTTTTGATGTTTTAAAACAATTTAAAGAAGATTAAAACACAAGATAATGAAGATTATACCACAAGCACTTCAAAACAATCAACCGAATGCTCTTGAAGCTTCCCGATCGATGTTCTTGCGCCTTAGCAGGTGGTTTGGGGTTAATATTTCGTAGGTAGGGAAGTAGGGGCGTCAGACACTCGCGAGCGGCTTGCTTGGTCTCTGTGAGCGGCCGCTCACAGGGCCTTGGCCCGCGTGGGTGGCCCGTTTCGTCACCCGACGTGTTTTCCTTCGACGTTTTTGCTATTTCGGACCGTAATAAGTGTAACCCCATGTGTTAAGACCCCAATCATACTAATGGTCCACCTTTAACGATTTTTATTAACGTATTCGGTTTAAGTTCACGTAATCACATACAGTTTTCACATGGTTTCACAGAGTATCATAGAAGCACGTAATTGCAATCAATCTCAAACAATTACTTCACAATCATTTTGTTTAATAATTCACCAACGTCCGGGTTCACTACACATGTAAATAGTTGGTAATTCCTCGAATTACCACCTCATGCCGTTATTAACCTATAACCGTGCAATGTGTAACTTATATAGCTAACCCTAGTTAACTAGAATGCATAGAATGTAACCAGAGTTTAGATAAAGTGAGAACCTGAAATTGCGGGGTATCACATCACAGCCCACAGCAAATCCCACCCTCACCTATTCTCGTCGCACCCGACCTCAGGCCCAAACCACTGCTGGACCTACTACCCCACCCGGTTTTCCTGAGCAGCCATCCACACCCCCCAGCCCAAACTCACCCCTCACTTCACCCGCCGTCCTCAGGCCCATCCAACTTCACGGCCCATCCCACCAGCCCACCCTCTCCACCCTAACAGCCCAACACGGCCACTGTCCCTCCACCTGGTCCACCACCACCACCCACCCGTACCATGCGCACTCGAGCTATGGACGGTATATCCAAACCCAAACACCATTTCAACCTCCACACCAACACTATTGTACTAATTCCCAAGTCCCCACAAGTTGCCTTGTCCTCACCCGAATGGCTCACTGCCATGACCAATGAGTTTAGTGCACTAATTAAAAATGAGACCTGGGAGTTAGTACCTCGTCAACAGGATATGAACATTATTCGGTGTATGTGGCTCTTTAAACATAAGTTTCGTTCAGATGGTAGCTTGGAACGGTACAAAGCTCGACTGGTTTGTGATGGTCGAAGCCAACAGGTAGGTATAGATTGTGGAGACATCTTCAGTCCACTTGTTAAACCGGCAACCATACGTCTTATTCTTACATTGGCTCTCTCACGTTCTTGGGCCATAAATCAGTTAGATGTTACCAACGCCTTTCTACATGGTAACCTGGAGGAAACAGTGTATATGCATCAACCAATGGGGTTTCAGGACTCACGATTTCCGGACCATATTTGCAAATTAAAGAAATCTCTGTATGGCTTGAAGCAGGCCCCACGTTCCTGGTACCAACGTTTTACTGACTTTGTCTTGTTGCAGGGGTTCACACAAAGCATGTCTGACAACTCTTTGTTCATTTATCACCATGGTCAGGATACCGCATATCTCCTCCTCTATGTGGATGACATCATCCTCACCACGTCTTCTGACGCACTATGTGGACGTCTCATGCAATCTTTGTCCGCTGAATTTGCCATGAAAGACCTGGGTCCCTTATCTCATTTTCTAGGTATCTCTGTCACACGAAAGGGTGACAGTATGTTCTTGTGTCAACAATCATATGCTCACGATATCATACACAGGGCATCCATGGACTCCTGCAAACCGGTTGCTATTCCGGTCGATACTGGTTCCAAAATTGGGGCATCTTCCTCCGCCCCATTTCATGATCCTACCCCTTATCGCAGTTTGGCAGGCGCACTTCAGTATCTAACGTTCACACGGCCCGATATTTCATATGCAGTTCAATATATATGCATGCACATGCACTCACCATCTGATGATCACTGGAATGCTCTTAAGCGGATCATCCGCTATATTTAGGGCACCAAAGCCTTCGGTCTCTCTCTCAATCCTGCCTCACATGTTTCTCTTCGGGCTTACACTGATGCTGACTGGGCAGGATGCCCTGACACTCACCGGTCTACTTTTGGTTACTGCGTATATCTTGGAGACAACTTAATCTCCTGGTCCTCCAAACGGCAGCCAACAGTATCTCGCTCCAGTGCCGAAGCTGAATACAGAGGAGTAGCCGATGTTGTATCAGAAATCTGCTGGATTCGTAACCTTCTGCTCGAACTGCACCAACCGCTCCTCAAGGCTACGCTAGTTTATTGTGATAATGTCAACGCCATCTATCTATCCGGCAATCCGGTTCAACATCAGCGGACTAAACATATTGAACTGGATATTCACTTTGTTCGAGAGCAGGTACAACGGGGGTGTGTTCGTGTCTTACACGTCCCTTCTCGCTACCAGATCGCAGATATCTTCACCAAAGGCTTGCCTAGAATCCTTTTTGATGACTTCCGCTCCAGTCTCAACGTTCGACAACCTCCCGAATCGACTGCGGGGTGTAATAGCGATTATATTGTAAATATAGTAAATTCCTTAATCTTAGGAAAGGTTGTTACACACCATTATTAGTTTACTATTATGTTGTCAATCTATGTAATTATATATTGATGTTGATTAATGAGAATTATGCATTCAGTCAAATTACCTCTTCCTATAGTTATCTTAATAACAAGTACATAAGCTCGATATCTTGAGTTATCGGGTCAACTAACTGTCTAAATGAAACAGTGTTATCATAGATGCCCCTATAAGTGTCTCTTCTTTTTTCTATAGGTTCAGCAAAAAGTTCAAAATCAAAATCAATTCTAAAAATTTGATAATCATTGCCTATAACGACCCATGATTGACATAATATTCTATCTTTTTTCCTATTCAGATAACTTGCAGCATCTTAACTAGAACTAGAAAGACGTTTAACATGCAACAAATCCATATAACATCATATGCACATATAACTAAAAAGTCAGATTTTATTCATAAACCAACAGTTAGACAAACCATAAGAAACTATAGATCACTCAGAACATGCAAACTTGAGTTATTCATCTACTTTTCATATATCCAGCCAAGAGAATTAGTATGCTGCTGATGATTGCAGCATTTTACGAGGCGGTGGTGGCAATACGAGGTCTGAATGATCCGTTATCTCGCTTGCATCCTTCATGTTTTTCGCATGCACTTTGTTAATGAAATCCCATGCTTCCTGATCAACACTTTCCTCGTCCCTAATCTTGTTCGTAGAGGATTTGTTTGTGTCACCTGGATGTACCAGGTAAGCAAAAGTTGGCTCATGTGGTCTAAGGTTTCTTGGGTATTGACCCAAAGATGGTGGAGGGTTAGGTGTGGCTTGAGCCAGTGGCTGCTGTGGTGTGCCAGTTCTAAAGCCTAACGTAGCTATAGATATGTAAGATACTTTCACTATGTTTGTCATCAGCTTCATGGATTTCTCACAAATGGATATGTTACTTCTACTGTTGCTGTTCATGTTAACACTTGAATAGAAAAGGCTAGAGAAATGTTTAGGTGTGTATCCGTGTGAAGCAGTGTGTATGTGTGTGTGCGCGTGTATGTAGCTTTATATCTGTGTCGTGTGATGCTTATGAAGGAAAGAAACAAACTGATCTTTTATGGTGGTTTTAATGTTCTACCATACAAAATTTCAATCCGGATGCCGACAAATATTATTCGAAACGCAATTGAATGGAAAATACTTGGAAGAGATAGTTAGATGATTAGAAATGTGTTAAAAGAGTCTGATTCGTGTGACATATATATAAAGGTATGCAAGCTGGATAAATATTCTTGTAAGTTATGCTTTTAAATAACCATCACTCTTATTGATATGCTTCTCATTACTTTTTATGGTTCGTTTTCTTTTAACTTATGACCTACCAGACACTAACGAAATCCGGATGTCATCATATTCCGAATCATGTATACATGGATGTGGATATTTAGTAATCGATGGACAATGAAAAGGCTCCGGATATTTGCACAAGTAGCAAATTTATTCACACAACCGTAGAACAAGTCTTATTAATTTTGGCAATGAAGAAGGAAGGGCTGGATGTATAGTGTTTGCCTACGGCCCGTAGAATAAAAAAAACACAAAAAACGTTTGGGACGAGGTTCGAAGTTGGGCACATTATCACACAAACACACACACAAGTCTTATTTCAAATATGGAGGCCATCTGGGCTACTAGTTCGCTGATTTCTATATTGAAAAAATTAAATAAAACATATGCAAGTATTAGACAACTCCTACGGCCCGTAGAGACCTCTACGACCCGTAAAGGGGTTTTTTTTTACACATTTTAATTGTTTAATAAATAAACACGAGCGTAGTGGATCATCAGAATATTTACAAAAAAAATAATAATTTTGTAACTTTTTTAATTTTTTTAATTTTTTAATTTTTTAATGTCGTCTCGATAAGCGTGTAAAACGTTAACACAAGCATTTATATAAACAAAAAGATAAATTAAACGTTAACACAAGCGTTCAAAATAAACATTGTTTAAAACGTTTACAAAATATGATCAGAAATAGAACATCGTATCAACAGGCGGCTGCTGCGAGGACGTCCCGGGCTGCTGCGAGGATCTCCCGGCCTCATGCGGGGTCTGCGCCGGTGGGACACGAGTCTGCATGCCCAGCTGGCGATAGATATCCTGCTGGCCAGCAATCATCCAGCGCATCGCCTCGTCCTGCCGATCACGCCACTGACGCATCTCGATGTCCTGCTGCTGACGCCAGGTATCCATCCGCTGACGCCACTCACGCATCTCGACAGCACAAGTTGTCTACAAGTTTCCCAAATAATAATAATAATAATAATAATAATAATAATAATAATAATAATAATAATAATAATAACAACAACAACAACAATACTTCGCACTCGGATTCCCGAACTCTGGACCACCAATGGTGGGCCACCACGCATAGAGCACGTCATCAGGAACACTAGTGACACCTCTAGTGTAGACATCCTGAGCATTATCATTAGCATTAACATTTAGAATAAGAACAAAAACAAAAATAATAAGAATAAAAATAAATAATACTAATACCTCTCCAAGCTCCTCGCTAGTGTACCACTGAGTGTGCGTAGCCCACTCATTTAGGGAATAACCATACTCAACGCCGAGTATGGAAAACTCGACCTCCGACGGTGGGGGGCGCGACAGTCCGGCGCACAACTGATCGTCACCATCCTTTCGTAGCCGAAGGAGAAAGGTGGATAGGAACTCTACCACCAACGGCCGATGGGACGGCGCGCTGCAGTTGCCAAGAAACCTGTCCAATGGGCTCCCTTCCGGGATCCACTGTCGTGCAATCTCGTCTACACCCCCTAGTGGTCCGAAGCGCGTCCCAACTAATCCCCCTCGGCTTTTCGGTCTTCTTTTTCCTCAACCTCTGAAATCTTGGATTCGCGTAATCGAATCGCCAAAAATTGCAATGCTCCCAGCCCTGTAAGTCACCCCCTGCCATGGGGCTAGGCCCCCCGGACCACGGGCTCGTTAGGCTCCAGCTCCTCCTCCTTATTCACGTAGTCCTCATCTTCATAATTTTCCATAACTACAAAAGCAAAGAATTTATAGTTTAGGCGTTTCTTTTGAATAGCCAAAACTATATTAGTTTAGGCGATTCAAAACAAACGCCTAAACTAATATAATTTAGGCGTTTCTAACTATATTAGTTGTGACATTTCTTTTGAAACGCCTAAACTAATATAGTTTTGGCGATTCTTTTGAAACGCCTAAACTATATTAGTTTAGACGTTTCAAAAGAAACGCCTAAACTATATTAGTGTAGGCGATTCAATTGAAACGCCAAAACTAATATAGTTTAGGCGTTTCAAAAGAATCGCCTAATCTATATTAGTTTTGGCGTTTCTTTTGAAACGCCTAAACTAATATAGTTTATAGTTTAGGCATTTCAAAAGAAACGCCAAAACTAATATACTTTTGGTGTTTTAAAATAATCGCCTAAACTATATTAGTTTAGGCGTTTCAAAAGAATCGCCTAATCAATTACAATGCACGAGTATCCAAATTTCGACAAACTATATTAGTTTAGGCGTTTCAAAAGAATCGCCTAAACTATATTAGTTTAGGCGTTTCAAAAGAATCGCCAAAACTAATAATAATAATAATAATAATAATAACATCTTCTTGCGCATCCTCCTGCTGTTTTTTTTTTTTTCTGTGATTTTGTAGTTGGGCGCCCGTGAGTATTCATTTGTACCTCAGGAGGTTGAGTGACAGTCATACTTTGATTTACCACCGACTTTATTTTTGACAACATATTTCTTTGAACGCGTGGTGATTGAGACATCAGTGTCTCTTTGACTATTTCCCACTCACTCGCACGGTCACGGTCACGTTCCCCCATACTACTTCCGGTTCGTAATTCGGTCGTGTCCAGAAGACGTCTATTTTGGATAGCTGTATTTTTATTCCTGTATTCAATAATAATAATAATAATAATAATAATAATAATAATAATAATAATAATAATAATAAAGTAATGGTATTACCTTTATTTATATACGAATCTAATCTACATGCACACGGCAACCCAGAACTCGTGAAAAGCTGGTGACCACAACTCATTTTTTGTTTCCTCAACTTCTCTATATTTTTTATCTCAGTTATCAACTTCTCGATCGCTGCATGGGAAACTTTACCGAGTAGGTCCTCAAAAATCGGTATGTCATGGTGCACCTTTTTCACAGACAAACTCGCTTCAAACTAGTGGTTTATTGCCCTCTCTTGTGAGGTTACCACATCGTCTGCAATCATCACAAGTTTGTGGAGCTAGTTGTTAGGCCCTTGATGTGCATCTTAAACCTTGAATGCTGGCTCTCAACTCTGTTGGTCGTATACTACCAAAGTTGTAGTTTGTGTCTGTCCATGCACAAACAAACCTTTCTTTGTAGTCACGGAGCCAGACCCGGTCTATATATTCAAAAACATCTGTAAAGATAGAACAAAGATATTTGTTAATGTGTGTATGCGTATTAAACTAAATTAATAAAAATATGTACCAGCTCGTTGGTCCTGACATAGTCGTTTGGAGAATCGGTCTAACCAGAGCGTATAAAATGCCGGAGATGAAGATCTACATAGTCGCTTAAAAGATTTCCCGAATATTTCCCAATCTGCATTTCCAAAGGTTTGTCTGCAATGCTTCAATATATTTCGTTGAATGTGATACCTGAATGCATAATAATAATAATAATAATAATAATAATAATAATAATAATAATAATAATAAAAATAATAATAATAATAATAATAATAATATGTATACCTGCATAACAACTTCGAAGCTGCTGGAAATACAATGCCGCATGCATTCATCAAGGCTTTCTCACAATCAGTTACTATAGCACGGGGCTCCGTACTATCTTCTAGCAACTCTTTAAGCCTTTGTAGCACCCACAGGTAGTTATCCTTTTTTTCACGGGAGATGAATGCATGGGCGACACAAAACGACTTGGATGTTGATGTCATACCCACAACTTGAACAAACGGAAGTTTATACTCGTTCGTTTTGTAGGTCGCATCAATCATCAGCACATGCGGGAACGCACGCCATAACCTATGCGAGGTGGGATGGACAAACAAAATATCCTCGATTGCATTTGTCGAGGCATTCCTCTAGGTGAAGTAAACAATTTTTTTCCACCAATGTCGCTTCGAGTACCTGCATAGCAATAATAATAATTAATAAAATAATAATAAAGAAGTAGTAGTAGTAATAATAGTAATAATAATAATAAGAGATAATAATACCTGCATTTGAGTCCTGCCGCCGTATAACAAATGCTTAACCTTGTTATTGTGTTATGTATGCCTCTTAAGATGCAGGGACTATCCGGGTTTTGTTTTCTGACGGCCGAATGTATGTCTACTGGCGTAACATTTTGAAAATAAAGTGTATCCACCAATTTTAACTCGCCCGGACCCAGCCTCCTAGCATACGCGTGACCCTCGATGTGTTGGAAAGGTTTGTGATTATGTGTTTGGTTCTGGACCTCCAAAATATAACCATCGTGGCCGGAGTGGTATCTCCCTATTACTTCAAACGGGCAACTACATTTTTTACTGCCCGTCTTTCGAACCGTGGCTACACTATGATGTACGCCACTACGGTCACATCGTATCCATGCTGTTATTACCCTCCTATTCGGCCCCCTGCCTTGCGAAACAGTACGTGAGTATACGGTAATGTAACCATTTTTTTTTTTGCCCTTTGATAAACCCACTCTGTCAGGTCTTTAAGAGACCCGAATACTTGCAAAATTTATATACGAGTTCAAATACCTACTAATATATTCAATTTCAAATCTCACAAACCCTACGAGTTCAAAGAACAACTAACATATATGAGTTCAAATCTCACAAACCCTACGATTTCAAATAACAACTAATATATACGAGTTCAAATCTCACAAACCCTACGAGTTCAAATAACAACTAATATATACGAGTTCAAATCTCACAAACCCTAAAACAAATTTAGGTACGGGCCTAAATATACGAGTCTAAATATGTACACTACTAAATATACACGGGTCTAAATTATAAACAAGTGTAAATACATAAACACACCTGATTTGTTTCGTACGAAACATCCGGGACAGGTTCCTCGCCACCGTTATCACCTCCCTCGTGCGAATGATAAGTCCCGTATTCGTACTGTGGATGACTTGGCGGCGGCACGTAAAATGATTCCGGTTCTTCTACGTACTCCTGGTTCAAATCGGGCAGCAGGTTCAAATCGGGTAGTGCCTTCCCGTCACCACAGTGAACAGCGGATCTAACCTCCTCCTCACCACGTTCCACCACGGGTCTGAAAAGGCTTTCCGAGACGTGAGATATGCTAAACGAATGCTCACATTCATCCGAAACATTACCGTAGTGGCCCGAAGACATCGCGGTAGCTTGGAATCGTTCGGATTTTTTGTGCTCCATTTTTTTTAAAATTTCGTCGACTGAGGAAAGAAGATAAGGAAGAAGAATATATCTGGACCTCTACGGGCCGTAGAGGGTTTAATGCTCCCAACAACCAGGTTTTCTACGGGCCGTAGAGGCCTATACGGCCCGTAGAAGAAGTGCTTTTTCAGACTGACACACTGAAAGTCAGTTTGTTCATTGAATGACCTCGTACCTCGTATTCCCTACGGGCCGTAGAGCCCTCTACGGGCCGTCTAGGGTTTAAATGCACTCCACCAACTCACCTCTACGGCCCGTAGAGGCCTCTACGACCCGTAGAGGGCTGTGCAAACCTAATTTTTGTTATTGTGTAAATAACATACCTCCAATGAAAAACATGATGTATGCACCCTAGGGAGTGAGTACAACACTAGTTTTTTAAGGGCTACTAGTCATGTTTGAGGCATACTAAGTGTTTTTTGCGGATGTTGATATAAGATTGCTACTACTTATTACTTCACGGCGAGTAATCTTTGTTCGTAAAGCAATTTCACCATTATTGGTCATCTGACTTGTGTGCCTCGACATACAGTGAAATAATGTGGATAGATGGTTAATCAGGTCTGCACATAGAGGTGATAATGTCATAACACAGGGTTAGGATCAATTACATAGTAAAAAAAAGGAAGTCGTAGGAAGGGTATCAAACGGATTTCGATTGAACTCATTCAAGTGGCATTGGAACCGTCTCATCGAACCTTACGATCTTAGTTTTTAGGTTTCGCTTTTTTTTTTGGAGTTTTAGCTTATAATTTTTAGAATTGACGTTATATTATTATGTCTTTTATGTTGTATTGTATCTTTTTTTTTCATCATTGTGTCATTTTAGTGATTTATTGTGTCTTTTTTTTTTCAGCATTGTATTATATTTTTCGGCATTGTGTTATATTTTGTGGCTCATTATGTCATATTTCGTGATTTATTATGTTTTTGTATCATTCTGACCCTTCTAATTTTTGTTACATTGTATAGAATAACCTGACCCATACAAAACAAGCACCACACAACGATCACTATGATCTCACACAAAAAATAATCACTTACCACCCCAAATCAAGTTATGTTGCAAGAAAAGGTCCAACCCTTTCTCCCTGATTACCAATCTCCGGCAAAAAGGTGAGGCCGCCGCGAGCACAGTCTAGCTAACAACCCAGAACGCCGCCGCGAGGGGCGAAGGTTTGTGAGGGCAATGGGGTGCCCCGCCCCACACTGATTTTTGGTTAGTAGTGGGTTTTTTTTTTTTGCAAAAAATAAAAATTATATTTTGAGTTTCGCTGCCAGTGATTTAATTTTGCGTAAATGCCCCCCCCCCCCCATTTTGTTGTCAAAAAATTTTATACGTATTGAGTTATAAAAGTATGTGAAGAACGAGACTTTTATATAATTTTTATATTTGTTGAATGTGCGGAGGCTTTTAGTTTAATTTATTAGTTGTTAAAAAGATAAAAGTTTCTTAATCATGAGGGGCTTTTTAGTCTAATTTAATAATTGTTAAAATAAAAATTGTTTTTCTAATAGAGAAGAATCATTCTTTGCCATTTGTATTTGGTGGTAGTTCTTGTACGCATCTAGAAAACATTTAAAGCGGTAAGGCGCTAGCGAATCCACCTTTAAGTCGATTTCTGGCAGAGGATACCAGTCTTTTGAACATACTTTGTTCAAGTCCTTGTAGTCAACACACATGCGCCATTCCCCGCTGGCTTTTCTAGCCATGACGGGGTTGGCGACCCAGGTTTGATACCGAATGGGGCGCAAGATGCCCGCATTGAGAAGCTCGGTGACTTGCTCGTTCATTGCTTTTGTTTTCTCGGGACCCATGCTCCGCTTCTTTTGGACGACTCGCTCTACCGATCGGTACACGTTGAGCTTGTGTTCCACGATTTCGCAGGGAACGCCAACCATGTCCGATGGTTGCCAAGTGAAGACGTCCATGTTCTTGATGAGCAACTATTTCAGATGATAGCGGATGGTGACCGAGATTACATTGCCAATGACCACCGTTAGTCTTAACCGTTTTCGGGGGTTTGGTGATGTCCGCTGAAGTGGCAATCCTTATTTCCTCGAATGATTGCGACGCCATTTCGTGTCGGGAAACCAACCATTCCGTGCGGTGTCGAGGCGTTCGCGTTGAAGCGCGCGATGCCCTCCCGCCCGAGCAGTATGTCATGATGTGACGTTGTTGGCAAGAGGATGAAATCGCAAAGTTCCATGCGCTCATGTTTGCCGTCGGACATCGTGACCGGCATGGAGATCATGCCATGGGGCGTGATAGTTTCATGTATAAAGCCGGAAATTGGCTCGTTGACTGGTATGAGCTTGGCTTTATCTTCGTCATCCAATTGCTGAAAACCTGATAATACATGATGTCAGTGTTGCTTCCGCCGTCCAGGAACATCTATCGGTTGCGGTAATACCTAAAGACGACAGTGATGACTAGTGGAGCAGTGGATGAAGCTCTGCCCTGGACTTTCGGGAGAAGGACATCATCCTCCTTACAAGATGTGACATCCGTCACCTTCATCTTTAATCAATTGTTAAATTTAGTCCCTATACTTTTCAACATTGTCGAATTTATTAAAACATGAGTTATTTTTAAATCGTGAATTTAAACGCATAAGTTTTAAAAAGTTTGGTTTTGGTTAAAGTTAAAATTTAGTTAACCTTGTTAAGTTTTATGAAGGAATATTTAACCAAAATTATAGTTAAACTAACAAGGTTATACATGATGGACTAAAACTGTCAATTATCAAAATATTTAAAAATTCTGTCTCCCTCATCCTCTTTACATTTTTCCGGTCACTTCCGGTGGCCGAAATTTGTTTTCCGGCGACTTGAATTCCGGCTAAGCACATATATGTTTTTTATGACTTTCATTCGTTTTAATCACTCCAATACGTTTTCTCCTTCAATTAACATTGAATACTAATCATTTAAACGAAGTTATAACGTGTAATTCGAGCTTTAATTCGATGTTAATGTGGGTAACCACCGAAATTTATTTGTTAATCAAAGTCGGGTTTTAATCACACATTACATAAATCCAAGACCCGTCGCGTTCGTGTGGGTTCCTACTGTACCCGTCGCAGAACGTGAATGGTGCGTGTGGCTCCGGCCGTTATACTCATCATCGCTGGATGACTGATAACCGTCTGGTGTGCCGGGCGACTTCGCGTAGCCCCGAACGTCGGTGTTTCCACCACGTTCCCCGCTACGACCGTCGCGCGGGCCTTTTGTTTCCTTCTCTTTGTGGTTCCTTCGAGGGAGTGAATCATGGCCCAAGACTTTCCCCTTTTTCTTCGCCATTTTCATGAGCATGCGCTGATATTTGGCTGTGCTTTTCGCATTTTGGCGAAAGAGCCACTTGTTAGGGTCAACATCGGAGTTGTCGTCATTGTCACTGTCACTTCCAGCATCACGAACCTCGAAAACGGGCTTCAGAGGGCGTGGTGTGGCTTGTTTGGTGACAGTGAGAGGTGTTTCGTTGTTCCCGCCGAGCTGTGGATCCTTCTCGGCCGGATGAGTAGAAGTGTTAGGGTTGGGTTCAGCCATGTGGGTGGGCTAAAAGATGAAAAGAAGGAGTTCGAGCCGGTACGGATGGCGCCAATGAAGAAACAACATGTATAACCTACCCGACAAGGTGGGTAAGTTGGGTTTGACACATGTGTTTGCTCAAGTTATAATCGTTTGCTCACACCGGTGACTTAATCCGAACCCTAGGAAATGATAAAAAAAAAAAAAAAAAAAAAAAAAAGTGTCGTGTATGTGTGTTGAAAATAAAGAACACAAAGATGTAAGTGGTTTGGTCTAAGTCGACCTACGTCCACTGTAAAAGAGATATCATTATTACTCAGAGATTACAAGACGATTACAAGTATGTAAAGACTCTCTCTAGCTTTGTTCTATTTTTTGCATGAAATGATCGGCCCCCCATAATGGAGAAGTGATCTCCTATTTATAGGGAACACAAAATTTTATTTTTAAAGGCAACACAATTTTTTTTTTTACATAAAGTTCAACTTTTATTGATTCTTATAATTTTTTAAGGTGTATGAGTATATATTTGTACTAGGTTAGAGACCCGTGAACTTCACGGGTGAAGAAAATTTTAAATAAAACATATTATCGACTAAATAAAATTAAACAATTTTTGTAAGGGCAATGTTAAACTAAAAGTTTAAAACATAACATGAAAGAAAATATAACATGACAAATTAATATTCTGTCAAAGTTTTTAATTTTAATTTTGTTGTGTTCGTGAATTATGTAAGTTGAATAAAAAAATCAATGCAAATAAATCTTGTAATAAATTTTTTTTTCCACCAAACAAAATAATAGGATAATTTTCAAAAGAAACATAAGTCAAAATATAATGTTCACAAAACTTAATAATAGTGCATGACAAAAGAAATTAAATCAAGTACGGAAAAAAATGAATTATGAATACGTTCATAACATCAATTGCAGCATGGTAATTTCCTAGCATTTTGACATCGAACGTTGCAAGCAAAACACATATCGACATCATCTTCTTCAAAGTATTTACCCTTCATCATGCTTATGTGATGCTATCCTTTATTAGGCATGCCAAAGGTTTTTAGAACTCGTACAAAATACGTCACACAATCCACAATAAAATACTTTTTCACCCCTTGCTGCAGCAACGTGAAAACAATAAATAATATGCATAAACCTAAAAAAATTAATAGTAAAGAAGTTAGATATATAAACAAATATTTATAATGTAACATTGGCAAACACTACAAAAAAATGTCATTTAGTGACATACAAAAAGTGCCACAAAAAAACAAAAAAGTGCTACTAAAGGGACTTGAAGGAATGTGCGGCACACAAAAAAAGTGTCACTAGAAGTGCTGACGCTAAAGCCTTTTAGTGACACATTTTCATTCTATCACACAAAGTTTTGTTGGCTTTTAGTGACACTTGTTTTTTGCCACAATATAAAAAAAGACTTTTGTGACACATATTTTATGCCATTAAAAAGTAATCCTATTTACATATTTATACTAGTTTTAATGACACTTTTTTTTGCCACAATATAAAAAAAGACTTTTGTGACACATATTTTGTGTCTTTAAAAAGTAATCCTAATTACATATTTATACTAGTTTTAATGACATTTTTTTTTTGCCACAATATAAAAAAAGACTTTTGTGACACATATTTTGTGTCTTTAAAAAGTAATCCTAATTACATATTTATACTAGTTTTAATGACACTTTTTTTTTGTCATAATATAAAAACTTTTGTGGTACAAATTTTGTGTTGGTAAAAACCATTTCTAGTTATATATATATATATATATGTACTATTTGTAGTGGCACATAATTTTGCCACAAATCAAATTATATACAATATAAAATATAAATAAATGTTCAGTAAAATTGTATATGTAAAAATTATCATAATATACTTCAATAAAAATTCAATCCGAAACATATTTCAAATGTTAGCAAAACATTATGTAATAAATAACATATTCCAAATGCTTGCACGACGAATCTAAACATTATTTTAGGAGAGAATTCAACTTTCATAGAACTAAGCTCCAAAATTTCCCATGATATATATCCTGCAATCATAAACCATATAAATAAGTATTCAATGAAATCTAAAAGTTCTTTAATTTATGAAACTCATTGTTCCTATTCAAAGGAAAATCCAGTATAAACAAATATGATCGAACAACTAACAATTAGAGAAAAAACCAACATATAATTAATAGGCAGCCATTTATAATTTGTCCAAACACCTAACAAGTATACAAAAAATCAACATATTACCTTAACTGCAATGTCAACAAAAAGCGTTATAGATCAATTGTCCACACGTGTTTCTAGCCCTGTAAAATGGAAAGTTTTGGCTAATCAATTTCATACTAAGAAGCACGCTCGTTTAATATTACAAAATAGTTAAAAGTAAAAAGTTAATAGTAATTACCATTATCATCATGACTTCTTGAAGACGATATTTCGTTAAATAAAAATAATAGATAAATCAGTAAAAACAAAGCATACCTTGTGAGGCACAATGCACAAAAGTTCCCAGAATCCCATGTTATCAAAGCTAACTATCAATTAAAAAACAGGTAAGTACCAATAAATGAAACTTTGCATAACTTTAGAGGATGTGATATGTGGCCATCATAGGAGCAGCTAATGAAATTTTGCTTAAAGAGAAGATGTATAATGGTATATGATATTGATACAATATATCAAAAAACAACGATTTGTACCTTCAAAACTTCATGTTTTGATTAATGGAAAACAACAATAATAAAAGATGAGTGGTTGATAATGAAATCTTGTTACAAATCCATCCAGTTTGCAAAATAGGTAAATTGAACATCAAAGTTCGATATCAAATTCTACTTGAAATTCAGCTCTCGAATAGAAAGTACCTAACACAAATTCAACCTGAAAAGTATCTAACACAAATTCATCAGGCGCGACATAGAAACCAGCTTACAATATATTACCGATTTTAGTAACCAGCGTCATTTCAACTGATTTTACTGCATTTAAAGTCGCGGATATCAACCGCAACTTTTTATAGCGCGTCTTTAGACAAAATGGGCAAAAGTCGCGGTAATTCATCTGCGTCTTTTGCTTCTTCCGCAACCTCTGCTTCTATAAAACAGAGAAACAAAAAAGAACTAACAACTCACTTCTCAATAAGATTCGAATCACCAAACGGATCCGAGTCATTCGCATATCCATAAACATTTTGAGGCCTTGGCTTCTTCGCTACCTTCATCACCTAAAGCATCACAAATAATCATAAAAAAAAAACAATTACCCATTCACCCAACAAACTGTCCTCACATCCAAACAACACTAATCATGCAAAAGCGCTAACCTTTTTCTGTTCTTTCTTAGCCTGATACTCAATAATCTCTTCGTCGCTAATCTTCAAGTGTCAAGTGTTAAGCAATGAAGCCCGTGCTATACATGTTCTGGAAGTTGATGGTCACCAAAGCATAATATAGTCAAATGACAAAGATCTTTGGATAGCACCACCTGAGTACATGACCATTTCAGAAAACATTTATATAAATACCGATCTATTAAGAAAGTAAAGCTGGCTCCTATAGATTTAGATTAAAAGATATTCATTTAGACTTGATCCTATTCAACGTGTTTACTTATTAGCCGTCTGATTCATATTATGTTTTATATTTTGCATATTTATGAATATACATAGAATGTTATATCTACATTTGTTGAAGCTTAGCTTTCTCAAAGTTAAGTGTCTAGCCAACTGCTATCATCTTCATCACCTAGATGGTTGAAAAGCATATTGTAGAGTCTGGCCTGTGATATTAATAACAAATACAAAACATTTTAAATATTTCACAATTAGGCATTTCATCGAAAACATGGTCTGCTTCAAACAAATAGATCTTCAAAACCAACTATGCATTAAAGTCCCATTCTATGCTAATCATCAAAATTACACAGGTTATAAAAATCCCTTTTACACTTTGTACGCCAACCGCCCTTTGTATCATCAACTGTTTCTCTATTCTAAAGGTCGAAAAAATCGTATGTTTAAGTACACCCTCCATCAAATGGATACCTTGCACCTATATTGTGTTTAATTTGAACATGTGAGGCAACTTGAAATATGAATATAGTTGTAATATAGACAAGAAATAGGACACATTTTCAACATTTCATATTGACTCATTGAGGCATTACATCGAACACATGGTGTTCATCAAACAAACACACCTTCAAAATCCATCATTAATGTTGCATTTGTATGTTTCAAATCATCAATTCATCAACTGTTTCTCGATAAAATAATATTAACAAATTCGAATAAGAAAATATGAGAGATGCACACACCTAACGTTCTGAGAAGTCTGATTAAACGAATCATCATCCCTCACCTAATGTTCAGAGAGTTAAAGAACTGTAATCACGATTGGAATTATAGCATAAAAACAAACATTAACAAGAAATTACAGATTTACACCCCCCTAAAACAAAGAAGCGTGAATCAGTACCTGCGACGAAGGTCTGGTGACGGTGGTGGTGGTCAGACGGTGACGGTGGTTGTGGTGGTCGTGGGACGGTCTTCAGGAGTGAATCGATCAGTAACCCTCAATGAAGAATGAGAATTGGGTTTTGTTATAAGAGAGAGCAGGTCGATGTGTGTGTGTTTTGTTATGAGAGCAGATATGTGTGTTATGAGAGTAGATCTGTGTGTGTTTTGTTGTGTTATGAGAGAGAGAGAGAGAGAGAAAGAGAGAGAGAGAGAGAGAGAGAGAGAGAGAGAGAGAGAGAGAGAGAGGGGGAGGGAGGGTTTATAGTGGAGGGAATTTAAATTTTGGTGAAACAAAATCATGACACGCAAATTTCGTTACCGTCATGTTTTTTAATTTTTGACGGAAAATTATTGACACGCATAAAAAAACGTCAAGAAATACTCATTTTTTTTATCAAAGATGACATTTTTTTATGACATACACTTTTGCATGTCATTAAATAGGGTATGTCATAAAAAGAGTGTCAAGAAAGGGTATTTTTCTAGTAGTGTAGGGTGTTAATCGTGTTGAGTTAATGGATTGGAGGCTTGACGAGTTGAAATGTGTAAACCGAACCCGACCCATATTATTATTCGTGTCAAAGATTTCAATCATAGCTCACACACACATAAATTTGGGTCAAACCGAACCCAACCCGTCTTTTTAAATGAGTCATAAATGTTGACGAATTATAAGTGTGTTTCTGTAAAGCCTTTGATGGTGAGTACGGTTAAGACAAGTAAATAGAAGAAAAATAAAAAAATATGAAAGTTTTTTTTTTTTTCAAAATACTTAAAACTTGTTGACGAACCAACCCGTTTTTATACGAGTCAACCCGAACTACGCTTGTTTTTAATATGAGTCAACCTGAACCCAACCCAATTTTTAAACGGGTCGTATTTTTCGACCCAAAAACTGTCTTTTTCGTGTTGAGTACGGTTCGTGTCAACATTTGTCGCACCTAGTGGTACCATTAACAAAATGATATTAGTGGCACAAAAATAAATGCCACTAAAGTACGTATCAAACAATTATGGCATACTTAAAGTGTCACTAAAAAACAAAATTAGTGGCATAACATTTAAATGCCACTAAAAGTACGTGTTAAGCAAGTATGGCACACAAAAAGTGTCACTAAAAACCTTATTAGTGTCACATACGCTAAATGCCATTAAAAATGTGTGTCACTAAATTAGTGGCACAAAAATAAATGCCACTAAAGTACGTATCAAACAATTATGGCATACTTAAAGTGTCACTAAAAATCAAAATTAGTGGCATAACATTTAAATGCCACTAAAAGTACGTGTTAAGCAAGTATGGCACACAAAAAGTGTCACTAAAAACCTTATTAGTGTCACATACCCTAAATGCCGTTAAAAATGTGTGTCACTAAATGACATTTTTTTTTTGTAGTGAAAATACTAAAACTTTAAGGAGCATAAATGAATAGAAAATAACAAAAAAAAAAAGTTAAAATGAGACTTACAAAAATTTGTCATAGTTGTCCAAAAATCTATTTCGATGCAACTTTTACAACGCGATACTCTAAAAGTTTGAAAATTTCTAAGGTTTGTTGGGTGATTAAGAGCATTCACATCAGCTCCCCCATAATTTTGTGAGAGAAAACTCCATATTTTAGGATGGGGTTATGAGTGGTTATGAGTGAAGGATATGAGAATCTAGTATATTTAGGGGAACACTGTTCCCCTGCATTTATTTTTAATATATTTATAAAGTGATTGTGAATATAGGGGAGAGAACAGGAAATGTTAAAAGTATGTAAAAGTATTTTTTTAATTGAAAAGTAGAGATAAATGTGATGATTTTTAGTGTAATATGTGATTGTGAGTGATGGGAAAGCTGATGTGAATGCTCTAAGAATACCAAACAATTTACTTATATGATTCACATTTCTATCATTTTAGATTCCCTCTAAAATTTCATTACCAAACCCATAAAAGTTGCTCTTGAAAAAAATTGTAAATGATTATCATCTATCACAAATTATAAGTAAGAGAAATATTTTAAGTCAAATTATAACTTATAAATAAATGACACGGTAAATTTAGTAAGAGAATAATTGTGTAAAAGAATAATTTAATTCGGTCAAATTATGAGTAATTCAATTTAATTTGGTCAAATTATGAGTAGTATCAATTTAATTCGGTCAAATTATGTTACAGAAAAATGACAATATTTACAAATTATGAGTAAGAGAACAATTTTAAGTCAAATTATGAGTTATAAATAAATGACACGGTAAATTTAGCAAGAGAATAATTATGTAAGTCCATAATTTAATTCGGTCAAATTATGAGTTTATGAGTAATTCAATTTAATTCGGTCAAATTATGAATAATATCAATTTAATTTGGTCAAATTATGTGTAAGCAAACTCATAATATTTACAAATTATGAGTAAGAGAATATTTTTATTCAAATCATGACTTATAAATAAATTACACTGTAAATTGACGTGTAAGTTACAATTTTTATCACAAATATTGTAAATATTGTAATTTAACCATTTGAACGGATTTAGGATTCAGGACAAAACCTCACAAATTCTGGATTTGATATATGCTCGGTTGGTACTTACAGAATTTGACGACACTTCTTTAAACAATGACTAAATCGGATTCAAACAATAATAAACAATAACAAAATCCATTCGATATATATGTTTTTTATGTTGCTTTACATTCTGTTTTGGTTTTAAAATAGTAAATCCGATTGAATGTTTAAGAAGTCCGTTTCATGTTTCAAATACAGAGGCCGAACATTGAAACGACCTCTTCAACAAATAATCAAAATTAACATAAGAGGATCAAATCCGGTTTCTTGTGTCATATTTTGAATCGGAAGATTCAAACGAACGGATACATAAGATTCAAACGAACGGATACATAAGAGAATCGATATTTTGAATTCGAAGAAATAAACAGAATCAATAAACTCTTGAAAAGGATTTAGACAAATGAATGAGCGAAACAACAAACGAATATAACTCCGAAGATTCAAACGAATACATTTCAAAAAATCAATTTCATTTAAATGAATAAAACGGATTAAACACACGATTTACATAAATCTTTTACAATAACTGTATAAATCAGAAATCAAACAAAAAAAATAGGATGATATAACTGCATAAATCAGAAATCAAACAAATCAGAAATCAAACTAAAAAATAGGATGATATAACTGTATAAATCAGAAATAAAACAAAAAAAATATGATGTTTTGCAAAAATCAAACGTTTGATGTTTTCTTATAATGTTAAGAATAGAAAATGAGTAAAACTGATGCAAGATTACCTCGAAGAAAATGAAAAAGAAGAATGAAGATTGGAAGAATTGTTAAGGAAGATTTAAGATTGAAGGAAGAATGAAGAAAAAAAACATAACGGCTTTTATAGATACAAAAGTTGAGCTTCATATAACTACTTGGATCCTAGAAAACGGGTAGAAAATGAGCGGGTCCCCTTTTTTTAATTGATTGTTAGGTTGACACGTGGATGGTGATTTGGAACCTATGTGGAGACCCTAGTAAAGGAACAAGTGGAGCTCTAGTTACTCTTTTATTAGTGTAGGTAGATGTGTGGAAACTTTTTTGTATAATTTGATTATATATAATTTTATAATATAAAATTCAGTTTTTTTTATTAAAAAGTGCCGGTTTGACTTAAAACCGGTTCGGTTCGGTTTTTCTCTTGGAGATGGGGAACCGATCCTATAACCGCCAGTTCTTGTACAAACTGGTTTTTTTTACAAACCGGTTCGGTTCAGTTTTCCTGATCCCGGTTTCTAAACCGGTTTTTTTATCACCTCTAGGTAGAAATAATGAAGAGTGTTTCCGTAACTAAAACATTTTAACACAATATTTGTTATAATTTAACCTTCATTCCTATTAGGGTTCCGAATTCTTCAATTCTTTATTATTACGGTTCTAAGTTCTGCTAGCCTTGAGATGGAGTTAGTAGGGGCTAAGGGTTGGGTTACCCTTTATTTAATATCATTATGTTATATATTAATTATTATGACAATCCAAGATTTCCCCACAACATGCTTCTAAGGATATAAAATTTATATCATTAAGCAAAATGCTCACATTCACAACTTATTCTTCAACTCATATACAAAATAATAAAATATAGTCCATCAAGGAGATGACCTCCAATCATCAACTCCCATCATCAAATTAAGCTTCATATAAAAGCATATGAAATTCACATACTCCGATTAAATATCATTGTAACAGCCTAAGTTAAGTGGACATGATGTGAAAATCATCTGATGGTATAGATTTAAACTACTAAATAAGAGATATAAAAGGGAAATACCTAAATGTTTTACGATATGCTACAAATACGATAATTAATGTTTTTAGTATACTTGGATTCTAAGTTATTGGTCGCATCCATGGTGATAGACAAATGACTCGGAATCCAAGTAAATAGTAAACTATGTGAAAGATATGAACTTGTTGAACACCACATTCGATAATGAGATTTCTTTATGAATTTAGCAAGTTCAAGTACACTTGTCCTATCAATAAGATACGCCTAACTCTACATATAAAAACCATTGGGGTTGGTGGTCCAATGGCAAGGCAAAGCCTTTTAATACACTAAAAGTGTGAGGTCTTGAGTTCAAGTCTCACAAGGAGCAAAAAATTTATCTTTCAAAAAAAAAAAAAAAAAAAAAAAACTCTACATATAAAAGGAAGGTACCTTAGGCACACATGTCAAAAAGTGCACCGAATAAGGTCTCGTTTCTAATTGGCTAACAATGTATGCGGTGTTGGGTGGTCTAGGGTTCATGCAGTTCACTCAAAGCTATTGCCTAACTGCCTATGAAGCCATTCGGGTTGGGAACCATGTCCAAATTGTCTTGTTTTTTGTGAGCCAAATAAGAGCCCGACTGCTTCAAAGGGCGGTGGCCCAAGCTGCAAGGGCAAGTTTCTTATGTGGTTTAGAATATGCAGTTATATGTTGATTCGAAAGAAACAAGAGACACTTCGTTTATGGTTAGAGTATGCAATTGTGTAAGCCAAACACAAACAATATATGAGTTGTAATCAAGTTGTAATATTGTAAAATGAGTCATAAACGGGTTGGAATAAATGGGTTAATGGGTCGGCATGTGTAATTAAATGAGCTAAGCAGGTTGGTGGGTCAACCTTATAAATAAAATATATATTAGTTTCTAATTTATAAATTTAAACGGGTTGATGAGTTGGCTTGTTTAGTTAAATGGGTTAATTAGGTCAACTCGAATATGGCTCATTTAGTTAAACGGGTTAAGCAGGTCAACCCAAACATGACCTTTTTATTGAATGGGTAAGAAATCACAACTCAAAACTTAATTATTTCCGTGTGATGTCAAGCATTGTCAACCCGAAATTCGAAAATTTGCATTTGAATTAGTATCAAGAAACTACAATCACATTTTATAATATAGTTCAAATTTAAAAAGCCAAATTTAGCAATAAATTTAAAAAAAAAATGACAAATAGAACTTACATCTTTCATAGGAATCTGTTCTTCGGGTAAGTTCATCTCAGTTTTTAGAGCTTCAAGTTTCATAGACAAGAACTACAACACAAAAAGAAATTGAATAAAAAAATGGTAAGGTGTCAAATTTACTACTAGTACCTAGCATAAAAAAAACAAAGAAATACCTCAACTTGATTTTGCAATGATTGGATGTAGTTAATTATTTCGTCAAGAACAATTGCTTTTCCTATAACCTGATATTATAACATCAAAATATCAATCACTTACAATTAACAACACAAAGACAATAGTAAGAACATCATCAAAGAGAGGTGTAAGATTCAAATCTAGCTTCTGCTTGTTTCCTAACTCCTAAGCCCTCAACCCCCTTCACTGGTAAACAAGTATTGGTGGGGCCCGAGAATTCCCCTTAACAGGTTCCTATTGGGACCAAATAAAACATCATCCTATGCACACCTTGTTGCATCCCGGAACCAAATCTTGCAAGATTTTCATTCTGTCACTAATATTTTCTCTCCTAGCCTGAAAACAACGAGTTTAACTCGTTAAAAACTCATCAAATACTCAAATTCATGAAAGATTAGAACAAAATTGGAGATTAAAATGGAATTTTGAGGGTTAAAGAACATTCATTACTCTTTCCGCGAGACTATGACTATCAGTGGCTTGGCCTCTTCTTGCTCTAACAAAAATGCAGTCTTTAGGTGGTTCGGATGTTGTCTCGGTTTGACCAACAACAGATTTGCTAGCTGACCTAGAGCACCCTTCCCAGTCTACTATTGAGCCATGCGGTTCATCGTTTGATCCGGATATCTTTGTCCTTTTACCGTTCAATTTTTTCTGCCAATTTCATACATACTTCTCATTTCAGGACATATAATTCTCATAAAGTGTAGCCCGCTACTTATGAATCAAAGAAACCAAAAGTTTATTTATTTATTTATTTTTCAATAGAGTCATCCACAAAGGCAATTGAAGGAACCAACGTAGAAAGATTTAAACAAGTTTTTAAATCATTACAAGTGCAAAAGTGTATTGCAAGCCTGATATCACATCATACGTAGTTACGTACCATATGATATGGGACCTTTCTAATTAAACCCCCCAAACTTCTAATTAAACCCCATAAGCCAGCCGCCTCGCTTAGGCCTAAGCGAGGCGCCTGGAATAATCGTTTTCAGGAATCTGAAGCTTTATGTCTAATCAGGCAGTCAGGCGCCTCGCTTTGGCCAAAGCGAGGCGCGTGGCTGCCTAATTAGACATAAAGCTTCAGATTCCTCTGAAAACGATTATTCCAGGCGCCTCGCTTAGGCCTATGCGAGGCGGCTGAGAGTTTGATTAACCCTGATTAAACGTAAAGCCTGATACTCTCTCGAATTAATTACCTAGGCGCCTCGCTTTGGCCTAAGCGAGGCGCCTGGTCCCATCAGATTTTGGCTATAAATTCATTCGATTTCATTATAAACTCGTTCGATTTCAATTCTTTGTCCACACACTACAAGAATTTGGGGTCTTTACCAACACATAACTTACCTACACATGTAAATGTGTGGGTAAATATCTACACATTTTTGTACATGTGTAGGTAATATTTGATGATTTATGTTAAATAACAACTGACACTTAATATATGTTGGTAATATGTTTTACCTACACATTGGAGTTGGTGGGAATATTTCCCCCAAAATTGATATCAATTAAATATTAGACTACCTACACATATGGTAAAATTTTGTTATATGTAGGTAAATTATATACAAATATGTAAACAATTAATATATGTGTAGATAAATGATTATGTTTAGCAACACATATAATATATTTAAACAAATATGTAGATAAATCAGTTATATAATTTTTATCTTAGTTTTGGATAACGATATGGCAAAATAAATACCTACACATGCTTAAAATGTACAACATGCATAGATATTGGTTACATATAAAAAATAATAATTTTATTTTAAATGACGTGTCAAATAAATACCTACACTTTTTTTAAAAATGTACAATATGTGTAAATATTAGATATATATATATATATATGTACGTACTTAGTAAATGTCGTGGCCATTGTTTTGAAACCCGGGCGGGACCGGACAGTCGTACCTGTTGGACCAGGAACTCGGGGTCGAACCGGTCCGGGTCGAGGTATTGAACCGGGGGTGCATTGGACCGGGAGTTGGACTGGTAAACTGGCGCTCGAACCGAGAACCGGACTGATTGAACCGGGTTTTAAAGGGGCTAAATCATTGGTCGTGGCATAAAAATATCTACGCGTATCTAAAAAGTATATGTAGATATTGGATATATATAAATTGAATAATTAAATCATTATTTTATTTCTTAACATGGTTTGACAAACAAAAAAAACCTACACGTATTTAAAATTTAAAATGTACAATATAGACATTGGATACACACAGTATAAGAAAAAGTAACGTTGGGGACTAAATTATGAGAGTGAATATAGGAAAATATAGTTAGTCATGGTTATTATTGGTTAACTATGATAAATGATGGTCAATTAGAGCCAATGATGGCTAATTTTAGCTAATTAATGTCAGTTATGATCGTTTTATGGTCAATTAGTTTATTTCTGATCAAAAGTGTTCATTAATGGAATTTGTAGCGTAAACGAGTAACTTTGGTCGTGACCCGAACACCCAATACAAGAGCACGAAATTATAATACTATATATATAAATAATATAAATAATAATCATTATAATAATAATAAATTAAATTCATATTACTAATTTGATATATACAACTAACCTATCAAATTAGTTTAATATTAAAAAATGCTAAATTATTCAGATTAATACTTATAAGAGTGTTAGGGCGATATGAAGTAATTGAAATTATTATATATTATATATATCATTTTGAAACACACCTTTAGGCCTGTAAACGAACCGAACAAACACGAACACACATCACGAACACGAATACATGTGTGTTCGTGTTTGTTCATTTAACTTTAACCGTACACGAACACGGACACATAATTGAACACATTTTTGTGTTCGTGTTCGTTCATTAAGAAATTTGTCGTGTTCGTTTATGTTCGTTCAATTAAAACCTAAACGAACAGTTCATGAACATAAACGAACACAAATGAACATAAACGAACATTAATGAACACAAACAAAAACAAATTTAATAATGATTCATCACAATTCAACAAAGTCTATTACAACACAATGCATCCAAAACAAAATCTAAATTAGTAGGGTTATGGAGTGTGGAGAAGAAGGGGGTAGGGCTGTGAAGTGTGGAGAGCGGTTGATATGTTTAGAATGTTAGGGTTAGGATTAAATTACAGAACATATCAAATATATTGTATAAAATATAATATGAATTAAGGTTACTTAACCAAAGGAACTTCCCGCCGAACATATTTAATTAAACGAACAAAAAATTGTGTTCGTGTTCGTTCATTTATCTAAATAAACGAACATAAACGAACTTCCCGCCGAACAGTTCACGAACAGTTCATGACCGTTCGGTTCGTTTACAGGCGTACACACCTTTGCGCCAGGTAAGTCTTCGTTCTTCATAATTTATAATTTGACCACAAAACATTCTGTCTTTTATTCTTTCACTTCTTCTTTTTGGTACAAAACCCTTCACCACACCATCATCCTCCAGCACAAACTGTCGTCGCCTTCTGAACCTCCGTCTTCTGCAGCTGGGTTCCCCTACTATCACATCAGTTGGAGCCCCGTCTTCACAATAACCTGGTACATCTCTAACTAAATCTTACTAAGTTACCTCATTACCTCAGTTTCTCTATCAATTACCGGGTTTACGTGTTTTTGCCGGTGGTTGGTTGAGGAGAGAGAATACGGAGGGATTATTATCGGGTTCGTTGGTTTCTCTGGTTCCATCGCTTCTATTAAGGGTTGGTGTAATTGATGTAGATCGATTCCAGAAAAAGATCTTCATCCAGTTTCGCCCGATTGTGATAGAGGGGAAGGTTGAGAAATCGTTTTGAGGGTAGATTTTTATGGAAGAGATCAGAAGATAGAGATGAGAAGGGTGAACATATGTTTATTGATTGAATGGTGAGGGAGAGAGAGAGGGGGGAGGGTCTGCGTTTTTTAGATGTGTGGCAACGAAAAGGTGTAGGTGACGTAATCAAGCTGTGACCACCGAACCGAAACCATCGCATCCCTTCTTCTCGGTTCTGATTTGAATGTTTAAGGTACTTCGACTGTCACCGCTGATTTGGGTTTTTTTTTGTTCCTGATTTCTTTTATTTATTCATGTTAACTTAAGCCTTTAGGTTTGTTTTTGCTTTTGTGTTGGATTATGTGCGTTAAATTTATTCAGAAGCTAAGTGCGGCAGCTTAGAAATACAATTTCAGTAACGAACAACAATACCAATAGGGAATATATCCAACTGATTATGTGCTTTACTTAACTATGTCAACATTCATGTAGCTCCTTATTGATTGATGACTACAGGTTGTGGCAGTGTGCAGCATTTGCGCGCATTCTTTTAATATATTTCCTAGAGATTTGAAGCTAGACAATCTGTTAATTGGTCCATATGGCCACATAAAGGTCAATATCTTCTTCGCTTTAATATTGACTATTGTAATTGTAAATTTGTAATATGGAATGATTGTTATTATTGGTTGAGTTGCTATTTTTGTTTACTTATTCAGGATGAGAGGCTGAAGGCTTGCCACAATATGATATGATGTGTGGTCGTCACATGATCGTTGGTCTGACATGTTTTAACGGGTAAAAATAGAAGGGTGCGGATGTTACGTCTCAGTTTACATTACTTAATGCAACAATTTGTATATTCACATGCGTTTGCTCAGACAATAGGTAGAGCACCTGAACCAACCTACATCTCTGCGGTTCATAAAAAACCATCCATATATTACTTGGAATGTGCAGATGAAAGCATACACTGCTCAAGACCCTACAAGTAAGTGGTATCTAATTATATATGTATTCATTGTAGTTCGCTTAGTAATAACTTATAACATGATAGTCAGTAACACACTGTTAACACTGATCATTGTCTGAATGTGGAAATAATAGTAATAGAACAATAAGAAACAATTATAGTGAAATCTATATGAAAATTTAAATAAAATGTTTCAGGTAAAGACTAAATATTGAAATCTATATGACAATTTGCAAGGAAATTAATGTACATGTTTGGGACCTCTATTTGCTAGCATGAAGTTTTGAAACTACTAATTTTCGTAAAAAGATTTTTGTAGAGGAAGCAAGAAAATGCCAATGGCTTGCTCATGACTACACCATATTTGAAGTATATTGCATAAAGGTAGTAAAGTTCCAACCATTTAATACTTAACAAAAAATTGTACTTCATAATACATATGTAATTTTGTATCTCAAAAAGTATTTAGTGTGCTTAAGTGATGCAAGCAGTACTCAATCTATGTAGGAATACCAATTGGCTAAAAGCGTGTGCCGAGCATAGTGTGAGTAATTTTGTGAAAACGATTAGTGCTCATGCTTCCAACAACGGTATGCTTATGGTCCTCTTAATTATTTTCTTCTATAAACACTAACTGATTCACAACTTATAATAGTGCCTTGGCTACTCAATTTTTTTTAATTATACACGCTTATGCTTTTACCACGTTCACTTATATTTTTAGCCTTTTAGTGCCTTTCAATGCTATTGGGGGAAGGAAGTGGAGCATCGACGGTTCTTTGCATTTTATCAACACGGTTCCTTCGTTTCTTTATTATTTAAAACTATGTTTGTTGATATATTATTGGATTTTGGTTATATATCTATGACACTTGTTAGCTAGATTATTAACACCATGCTTTAGTCTTTTGGCTTCTTCACCACAAACGCCAGCCACAACGATGATATGCACTGAATCAGATGCTATGGTTTTGCTGTTTGAGTAAGTCATTAAAGCTAAAGAGTATTTGAGGTAAGTTATAATTCAATTTAAGGTTGGCTATTATGAGTTAACATGTGGATTTTGTCTACACTTTACCTTAAATAGGTCAAATTCAGTTTCTCTCTAGTTGACTTGGAAACACACATTGGGATGCGAAAAAGGTTGGATATCTAAAAATGCGGTTGCAATATATGTAAGTTTACATTTTCTTTTCTATCGACAGGTATTCATGAATAGTAAACTGTTGAAGGTTAAAGACAGAAACACAAAAAGGGACATAAGGAAGGAGCTCAAGATGCTTTCTAAAGAAGAACGCCAGAGACAACAACTGGCTGTGATAAATGTTATAAAAAACGCAGATGTTGTTTTAACAACTCTCACTGGTTCATTGTCAAAAAAAATTAGATAGCACTTCATTTGATCTTGTGATAATTGATGAAGCGACTCAAGCACTTTTAACATCAAGATGCTAGTTTAATTTTCTATCTCGATTTTTAGGTGTACTTTTCTTGTATGTAATTCATTAATTTGGTCGCTTATGTTTCTATAACTGTCTTTGTATTTGTTTGTATACATTTAAAAATTATTATTTAAATAAATCGTGGTTATTATCCACACATTTGAATATTTTACCAACACATGAATATATATTATGTCTACACATGTTAAGATCAATATCTACACATCCCTTAGATTTACCTACACATAATTAGTTGTCATGTTGGATGTCACGTCAGCTGCCATGTCATACCTCAATCTAACAAGTTGCTATACTTTTAGCAACACATATACATTAGTTTTAGCCACACATATATGTGTAGGTATATGTTGCTATATACCTACACATAATAAATGTGTAGGTAATGACCAATATCTACAGTGCTGAGTCTACACATCATAACACTTAATTTATGTGTAGGTAAACATAACTACTAACACATTATATGGTTTTTCCTACACATACTATGTGTGGGTAAATACCTAAATTTCTTGTAGTGACAACATATAGAACATGTCGTATTACGACTTAATTTTCGGTGATTCTTACGACTCTAATTCATATAATGTCGAGGAGGGGTTGTCATATAATGTCGAGCAGGGTCCGTCATATAATGTTGGGCAGGGTCGGTCATGTAATGTCGGGGTGGGTCGGTCTAGCAATGTCGAGGAGGGTCAGTCTGGCATTCGTTACCGTGACAATGCGGTACAACTGGACTTGAATACACAGTGGAAGGACCCGTATGTAACATCGCAAAAATTTCCCCAAATTTTTATACGTAAAAGCATTATTTTATACATCTTTAATTATTCCTAACACACAACTTATATATATAAATATAGTAATAATAATAATAATAATAATAATAATAATAATAATAATAATAATAAATAATAATTTTAATAATGATGAAGATAAGAAATCTGATTATAATCATAACCCAACCAACTTATTGGCCCACAAACCAGAATAAGCCCAAACCCCTCATTATGTTCGGAGCCCAGACAAACCCCAGAAGCCCAACACAGCTTGGCCCAAGGACGTGGCCCAACTCCCTCCTCCCTTCCCCCTTTCTGTTTAAAAAACAAAAAGAAAAACGTTGCTCCTGCCTGGACTCGAACCCGGGCAGAGAGCCGGGCCTGCAAACCCCACGCGCCAACACCATCTGGGCTACACCACTCACTTGATTCAAACCCGACTTAAAATACATATAACACCACTTAAACTGTTCCTTCTCCTTCTTTGTAACAGACGCGACAGACAGGTCTATCCAATGACCAGTCAATTCGTGATTAGGCAACAATTTTGGCTAGAAACCCTCATAATTAAACCGTATTTAAGACGTTTGACCTGTACACGTATTGCACGACCCCTAATTACGATTTAATTAGAGCCTTGTGACTCGGCTTTGACCGATCTTGAAACCAATCGCAGAAACCTTCCAATTCAGTATTTGTAGTATAAATTAGAACGTCCCGAACCATTTCCTTGTGCTGAAAACAAAACCCCTATCCCCAATTGTAACACCCCAACCGATGGCGGAAACATCGGGATGTCACGTATTGATGATTGTTCAATAGCTCATGGTAAATAATAGATTTCATTATATGATTTAAATAAATTACATACAATTGTTCTACAAGAATTCGTACATCAAATTGAATAAAACTATGCACACATCTTCAAGCACTAATTCAAATCTTCAAGCAAGTAGAACCTGAAACATGTTAAGTTGAAAATATTTTGGGTCAACAAAAGTTGGTGAGAATTACATAGGTTTTGATAACTGAGTAAAAATGTTGTGCAATTCATGTGTCATGTCAATCTAGTCCATATGTGAGAACATACTAGAAATAAATCGAGTGCATAACCAACCCTGATGACTGTTATAATATGATACATACCATACGCTCATGGTCCAATATGTTATACGATAACAAACACCCACGCTACCTTTGTAGGAGGCACGTATCCGGGTGGGATTGTCAGTCCAATAGATCTATCAATGTATACCGTCGGCTTGATCAATGTTAATGATTATGCTAGAATGGTGCTTACTCTAATCATGCTCAAGACATAATGCAACATAGAAAACACATAGACACATTGATGATTGAATTGCATAAATGATGTTGTAACATGTTTCACCCCAAAAATGGTGATAAATAGAAAAAGGGGCTATGTAAAACTCACCTTGGTAAAAGGTTATATCTGTTGAAAATAGTGTGTTGCCCAAATGTATCAAGTATCACCCTATAATGAGGTAATAAATATGTCTAAGTCTATCAAATCTACAAATGTATAAGTTCTAGGGCTTTGAATTGGGGATAATTGCTCGTTTGATTAATATTAAAAATATTCGCCAATTGAGAGAAATTTAGTAACTAAATAACCAAAACTCTTTTTATTAAATTTTAGATGGTCACAATAATGCGTTTAAAGTATAAAAAATAATCTTTGCAAAATTATTTCCTTTAAAATAGATTATTAAATCTATTTATTACAAATTGTCAAACTTTAACTTTAATAATTAAAAATACTAAAATTAAAGAATTATTATTTTTAAAAAATCATATTTCTGTTCTAAATGATCAGAAATAATTTGTATAAAATTTTGGTGCAAAAATATCAAAAATTGAATTTATTATGATTTAATTATGATTAAAACTAACAAAAATTGATTATAAATATTAAATAAATGATTTTTCTGAAATAAAAAATCTTTTCAGAAAAGTTTATTGTTATATAAACTTAGAATAATTTTTGTGGAAATTAATAAGATCGTTTAGATATTTTTATAGATTTTTATAAATAAAATGGAACAAACTTGATTTATTTATTATATATATTAAATAAATAAATTTCAGAAAAATAAAAATTGTAAATAAAACTTTTAACTCAGATTTGTTAAAAATAATTTTTTTTTTAGGATTTATAACAAGGTTTTAATAATAAAAATTGAATTTATAAGATTTAAATGTAATTTATATATATAATGGTTTGTAAAAAAAATAAATGGGAAAAAGGGGTGTTCAAGCCGGGTCTCGAACTCGCGTGGGCCGGCTGAAAGGCATCAGACTTAACCAACTGATCTGTGAATCAGTTTGGTGATTGTTTTAAGTCAGATTTATATATATATGATAATTGCGAAGAGTTTTCTTCCCCAATTCAATTCATATGAACCCTAACTATTACAATAATCAAATTCAACAAGTAATAGCCCCTGATACGATGGGGCTATTGTTTGAAGATGTCTGATGAACAAAACCCAACAACAGAATTATACTTACAAGTTTGTAATCGCGATGAACGCTCGGTCAAACCAAAAAGTCAACAGGAATCAATTTGATTATTTTGAGTGAATGGAAGGGTGAATTGAGGATGAGGATGTGATGTTCGGCCCTTTTAGCTTGTCAAGGAGGGTTCTATTTATACTATAACACACGGACTCATAGATTAGGAAATTTTGACCCACTTAATACTATGATGCGATAATTAGACGAAAGTTGGAATGTTTTTAATGGTTAATCATCGCGTGATGGACGCGAGGTGACCAGGTAACGATCAACAGCAATTAATCAATTTAATCCTCCTAAAATTATGTAAATTGATGGTCAAAGAAAGAAGTTTTGGTCAACAGCTGATGCTGTTAGTCGCGCAGAAGGAAAACAGGAAGGAGGAGGGACGGTTTATTTGTGCATTTATACAAAGGGGATTAGGATTATAACAAAAGTGTAGGCGTGGCTCAGTGGTTAGTCTGCGTGTGTTGTGTGTCCTTGGTGTTCGGTTCGATACCCGGCATCAGCACCATTTTATTTTCTTTTTTTTTAACATAAAGAGGGGGGTTGGGCTTGGGCTAGCTGGGCCGGCTCCTGGGCCTGGTGTTGGGTTGCAGGCTTCAGATCTGGGCTTTAAGTTAAGAAGAAGGGTGGGTTTGGGTTTAAAGGTGTTGGGTTTGGACTAGGCTATTATTAGTAATATTATTATTATTATTATTATTATTAAAAAAAATGCATCACATATATATATATATATATATATATATATATTATATATATATAAATAATTATCATAGTATTAGGTTTCAAAATGCCACGAAATAATTAAATGTGAATAGTAATAAAACTTGTCGTTTTTATCGTAACGTACAGTTATTTAAGGCGAAATGTTACAGTCTCCCCTACTTTTAGGAACTTCGTCCCGAAGTTAAGAGAAACGCTAGGTTTACAATTGGTCAACTACTGAAAACCTTGATAAAATTTCACACTACCTTAATGTACCTGTAAATTCATGATTACGTTCCGGACCGCAATCACCAATTTACCTTACATTAAGGTTTTGTGTCCTTCTATGACTCTACCGATTGTTGAGCAGGTCTGATAGTCTCCACCAGTCGTTGAGCAGGTGGTAGGGCCTCTCCCCGACTGTTGGAAGACATGATGACCTCCACCAATCGTTGAGGAGATTGTTTGGTAGTCGACTAATTGTTGTACAAGTAAGCAAGTATGATTATATTTATAGCAATCAATTCATATTCAGACAAGCGTACACACAGATGTTATGATATTACTTGAATCAAAAGCGTCATTACATAGAATTAAAAGCAAACAACATTTAAATGGTGGGACTTGCTGTTAAGTAGCTGGAGGGTCTTGATCTCGGTTTAGTTTAGGGCATCGGTTACGGTAGTGATTTGGGTTATAGCATTGGCCATAGTTGTAATTACCAAGACGTTTAGGATTAGTAACCTGAGCAGGGTTGGTTGGTTGGTTAGTGTTGTGGTTGTTGTTACTTTCCTCTTGGTTTTCACCACTGTTATTGCGAGTGTTACGATGTGGAGACATGATCCGTAAGGGACACAATGAAGTCTCAATGAGGCATGAAATGAATGAGGTAATATAAGGAATGTAATCATTTATTCATTAATTAAAACGAATAAACGAAAACGTTGACTTATCAAAGATTCCAAATTCTAATAACATATGAAGACATGCTTTAGCCTATAAGTGAACACTCATCCCGAGAATTCCCAGGTAGGCATCCGGGTCCCTCGTCTGATTGGGATATATGCGCAATGCCAGCCTAGACAGAAGACTCAGAATACAGGCGTTCACCCTTCCAGATTGCACGTGTTCGTTATTAAAATTTAGAACTTCGACGAGATCTCAAGGGGGTTCAGGTTAAACCTGAGGATTTACCCTATTAGTCTAAGAGTAGATCCACTGTTGGAGAGCAGCCTTCTTGTAAGGATGAAGGTAGGGATAAGAAGTAGGAGGGAGATAGAGTATAGCAAGTAAAAGGAGCAAGTACTGATTAAATCCTATGGTTATAGACTAGATTTTTTTTTTCTAATAACCTAATTCCCTTATAACCATGGCTCTGATACCAATCTGTAACACCCCAACCGTTGGCGGAAACATCGGGATGTCACGTATTGATGATTGTTCAATAGCTCATGGTAAATAATAGATTTCATTATATGATTTAAATAAATTACATACAATTGTTCTACAAGAATTCGTACATCAAATTGAATAAAACTATGCACACATCTTCAAGCACTAATTCAAATCTTCAAGCAAGTAGAACCTGAAACATGTTAAGTTGAAAATATTTTGGGTCAACAAAAGTTGGTGAGAATTACATAGGTTTTGATAACTGAGTAAAAATGTTGTGCAATTCATGTGTCATGTCAATCTAGTCCATATGTGAGAACATACTAGAAATAAATCGAGTGCATAACCAACCCTGATGACTGTTATAATATGATACATACCATACGCTCATGGTCCAATATGTTATACGATAACAAACACCACGCTACCTTTGTAGGAGGCACGTATCCGGTGGGATTGTCAGTCCAATAGATCTATCAATGTATACCGTCGGCTTGATCAATGTTAATGATTATGCTAGAATGGTGCTTACTCTAATCATGCTCAAGACATAATGCAACATAGAAAACACATAGACACATTGATGATTGAATTGCATAAATGATGTTGTAACATGTTTCACCCCAAAAATGGTGATAAATAGAAAAAGGGGCTATGTAAAACTCACCTTGGTAAAATGTTATATCTGTTGAAAATAGTGTGTTGCCCAAATGTATCAAGTATCACCCTATAATGAGGTAATAAATATGTCTAAGTCTATCAAATCTACAAATGTATAAGTTCTAGGGCTTTGAATTGGGGATAATTGCTCGTTTGATTAATATTAAAAATATTCGCCAATTGAGAGAAATTTAGTAACTAAATAACCAAAACTCTTTTTATTAAATTTTAGATGGTCACAATAATGCGTTTAAAGTATAAAAAATAATCTTTGCAAAATTATTTCCTTTAAAATAGATTATTAAATCTATTTATTACAAATTGTCAAACTTTAACTTTAATAATTAAAAATACTAAAATTAAAGAATTATTATTTTTAAAAATCATATTTCTGTTCTAAATGATCAGAAATAATTTGTATAAAATTTTGGTGCAAAAATATCAAAAATTGAATTTATTATGATTTAATTATGATTAAAACTAACAAAAATTGATTATAAATATTAAATAAATGATTTTTCTGAAATAAAAAATCTTTTCAGAAAAGTTTATTGTTATATAAACTTAGAATAATTTTTGTGGAATTTAATAAGATCGTTTAGATATTTTTATAGATTTTTATAAATAAAATGGAACAAACTTGATTTATTTATTATATATATTAAATAAATAAATTTCAGAAAAATAAAAATTGTAAATAAAACTTTTAACTCAGATTTGTTAAAAATAATTTTTTTTAGGATTTATAACAAGGTTTTAATAATAAAATTGAATTTATAAGATTTAAATGTAATTTATATATATAATGGTTTGTAAAAAAAAAATGGGAAAAGGGGTGTTCAAGCCGGGTCTCGAACTCGCGTGGGCCGGCTGAAAGGCATCAGACTTAACCAACTGATCTGTGAATCAGTTTGGTGATTGTTTTAAGTCAGATTTATATATATATGATAATTGCGAAGAGTTTTCTTCCCCAATTCAATTCATATGAACCCTAACTATTACAATAATCAAATTCAACAAGTAATAGCCCCTGATACGATGGGGCTATTGTTTGAAGATGTCTGATGAACAAAACCCAACAACAGAATTATACTTACAAGTTTGTAATCGCGATGACGCTCGGTCAAACCAAAAAGTCAACAGGAATCAATTTGATTATTTTGAGTGAATGGAAGGGTGAATTGAGGATGAGGATGTGATGTTCGGCCCTTTTAGCTTGTCAAGGAGGGTTCTATTTATACTATAACACACGGACTCATAGATTAGGAAATTTTGACCCACTTAATACTATGATGCGATAATTAGACGAAAGTTGGAATGTTTTTAATGGTTAATCATCGCGTGATGGACGCGAGGTGACCAGGTAACGAGTCAACAGCAATTAATCAATTTAATCCTCCTAAAATTATGTAAATTGATGGTCAAAGAAAGAAGTTTTGGTCAACAGCTGATGCTGTTAGTCGCGCAGAAGGAAAACAGGAAGGAGGAGGGACGGTTTATTTGTGCATTTATACAAAGGGGATTAGGATTATAACAAAAGTGTAGGCGTGGCTCAGTGGTTAGTCTGCGTGTGTTGTGTGTCCTTGGTGTCCGGTTCGATACCCGGCATCAGCACCATTTTATTTTCTTTTTTTTTTAACATAAAGAGGGGGTTGGGCTTGGGCTAGCTGGGCCGGCTCCTGGGCCTGGTGTTGGGTTGCAGGCTTCAGATCTGGGCTTTAAGTTAAGAAGAAGGGTGGGTTTGGGTTTAAAGGTGTTGGGTTTGGACTAGGCTATTATTAGTAATATTATTATTATTATTATTATTAAAAAAAATGCATCACATATATATATATATATATATATATATATATATATAAATAATTATCATAGTATTAGGTTTCAAAATGCCACGAAATAATTAAATGTGAATAGTAATAAAACTTGTCGTTTTTATCGTAACGTACAGTTATTTAAGGCGAAATGTTACACCAATTATCTCTAAATCTCTGTTATTATACTCAAAACCATTCGCAGTTGACTTTTCCAATTGACCAAGCTTCTTATACGAAATTGTTCTTGGTAATACTTGGCATCATTGGCAACACATACTCTATTTTCACGAGACATAACATTTTGCTAAGGTGAGTTTACATAGCCCCTTTCCTCTATTTTCACTATTTTTGGGGTGAAACATGTTTAAACATTTTATACTATCATTTACTCATATTTACTTGTGATTCAATTACATCATCATTCTATCATTTGACTGTAACAAAAAGACACAGTACAATCATTAACAATGATCAAGCCGCCTGTTTAGATTATAGCGCTATAGGTCTGACAAACCCACCCTCCTGCATAAATTCAGGGATGATCGATAACAGTAACAACATTTAACTAACTTGCGAGTTAGTCATCAGTCGACACAAGGATTGATTGTACAAAGACGCATTGTTACATGTCGGAATCATACTCTATCATCATACAACTGTGATTGTTGTACAAACTATTGTTATCAATTATATTCAAAAACCTATATACTCTCACCAACTTTTGTTGACCCAAAATATTTTCAAACTTAACATGTTTCAGGTTCTACTTGCTTGAGGATTTGAGTTAATGCTTGAAGATGTGTGCATAGTATTATTCATTTTAATGTACGAATTCTTGTAGAACAATTGTATGTAATTTGTTTAAATCATTTAATGGAATTTATTATTCACCATGAGCTACTGAACAATCATCAATACGTGACATCCCGATGTTTCCGCCATCGGTTGGGGTGTTACAGATTGGTATCAGAGCCATGGTTATAGGGAATTAGGTTATTAGAAAAATAATCTAGTCTATAACCATAGGAATATAATCAGTATTTGCTCCTTTACTTGCTATTCTCTATCTCCCTCCTACTTCTTATCCCTACTTTCATCCTTACAAGAAGTTTGCTCTCCACCATTGGATCTACTCTTAGACTAATAGGACAAAATCCTCAGGTTTAGCCTGAACCACCTTGAGATCTCGTCGAAGTTCTAGATTTTAAAAACGAACACGTGCAATCTGGAAGGGTGAACGCCTGTATTCTGAGTCTTCTGTCTAGGCTGGCATTGCGCATATATCCCAATCAGACGAGGGACCCGGATGCCTACCTGGGAATTCTCGGGATGAGTGTTCACCTATAGGCTAAAGCATGTCTTCATTATGTTATTAGAATCTAATATCTTTGATAAGTCAACGTTTGGTTCGAGACTAACCGGAAATTTTCGACACGCGATGAGTTGTTTGATTGGGTACGTGATACGGGAATGGCAAATGGTGACGTCATAGTTATAAAAAGATCGAAGAAAAGATGAGAACATTTCGTGAAGGTATATATTTCAGTCACTATTGTTTTTAAGATATTAACAAATGCGTATTTTATAAATTGTTATTTAAAAAGCAACAATAAACTTAACTTATTAATTAGTTACTAAAAGCACGTGTTTTATCGTTGGTCAAGGTTAATTCCCTACGGGTGCACCAGTGGTTTTCGGGTCACACACTTTTAGGATTACGTTTCTCCTTTGCTAAGAGTATTGTTAATTTTTAATTAATAAACTTTATTTATTATTGTATTTATTATTATTATTGTTACTAATATTATTATTATTATTATTATTATTGTATTTATTATTATTATTATTATTAATATTATTATTATTATTGTATTTATTATTATTATTATTATTATTATTAATATTATTATTATTATGACCGACACGTTTACGAATGAAAACAGTCAGACCCGACCGACACGTGAACGAACTGGACTGTTCCGACCCGACCGGCACGTGAACGAACCGGACTGTTCCGACCCGACCGGCACGTGAACGAACCGGACTGTTCCGACCCGACCGGCACATGAACGCACCGGACTGTTCCGACCCGACCGGCACGTGAACAAACCGGACTGTTCCGACCCGACTGGCACTATAATAATAATAATAATAGTAATAATAATAATAATAATAGTAATAATAATAATAATAATAATAATATTAGTAATAATAATATTATTATTATTATTATTATTATTATTATTATTATTATTATTAATAAGTTTATTTTCTAATAAACTTATTTTTCTTAAGGTTGTATTTCAATGCACTCTTGGGGGGAGCATAAGAGTGTGGCTTTGGTGAGGAAGACGGGTAGCAAAAAAATTGGCTGCCCGTTTAAGTTGACAGGGGTGTTTGAAACTCGGACACGGGTTTGGAGGTTAAAGGTGAAAAACCCGACGCACAACCACACTCCCTTTGAACACTTAGAGGGTCACCTGTATGCCAGAAGGCTTTCTGTGGATGACAAACAACTGGTCGGGGAGATGACAGAGAATGATGTTCCCAAGCATAGCATCTGGAGAATGATCCTTTCAAAGAACCCTGAGAGAAAGACTACCCTGAAAGATATACACAATGCGGCTCAGATGATGAATGCTGGAAAGGGAGTCATTTCCAAAGGTGCAATGGAGCACCTCGAATACTTTCTGACGAAGAGAGGATTCGCCTACTACACGCGTGCGGATGAAACAACGAAGGCTCTCACGGATATTTTCTTCGTTCACAAACATTCACATACTATGTGGTGCGCATTCCCGCATGTGCTAATGATTGACGCCACCTACAATACAAACATGTACAATATGGCGTTTGTTCAGGTAGTGGGTATGGCGTCGACAAACCAGTCGTTTTCGATTACCCATGCGTTTATTTCTTCTGAGAGGATTGGTAACTACATTTGGCTGTTGGAGAGGATAAAGTCTATGTTGGACAACTGTATGGAGCCGCGAGTGATTGTGACAAATAGGGACCTTGCGCTGATGAACGCGTGTGTGATGTGGTTTTCCCAAAGGCGTACAAGTATCTATGCCGGTTTCATATCTCGCAGAATATCAACAGGAACAGCAAGAAGGAGTTCACGGATAGGGAGTGGAAGGAATTTGTTCGAATGTTTTGGTGGCTGTGTGACTCTGCGACGGAAACCCTATACGAATACAATTTGGGGCAATTTCAGTCATATCTGGAAAAGATGGATCATCTAGGTAAGTAGTTTTACATAATTACATACGTACTTGTTTACATACACACGCCTGACAAGTTTTGGTTATATTTTTCAGACGTTTTTTGCTACACGAAGAATAACTAGTTGGACCGGTTCGTCAAAAGTTTGTGTCTGCGTGGACTAACCAAACGCTGAACTTCCGCCAGACCACTACCAATAGAGTTGAGGGCATGCATGCCAAAATTAAAAGTTACCTTTTAGGCAATCGCAACTCGTTGTCGACAATTGTGAAGTTCGTTGATCAAATGGTTGATAAGCAATATAGAGACATTAAAAAAGGTTTTGAAGAAAGCCTAAGAAAAACAATGAACCACCACAAGAAGCAGCCATTGCTTGATAAGTTACTTCGGAAGGTTAGCAAACATGCTCTTCAGTTGATATACGAAGAGATCGACCGTCTTCAAACGTCCATGCGCCGTTACAATAACACTTGTGGATGCCAGCTTTATAATAGTTGTGCTTTGCCATGTGCCTGTCGTCTCGAGCAGTTACAGCTTAATGGTAATTAGTACTAGTGTCCATATGATTTTACTACATAATTTATTACATGATTTAACTTTATAACATATGTTATTTTTTCAGGTCAGGAAATCCATTTGTTCTCGGTAGACGTGTTCTGGAGGAAGCTTGACTTCAAACCTGCGAAGACTGGTTGCGAAGATATAAATGTAGATAAGGTTTGGGCAGAACTATAGGAAACGATTGATACAAAACCAGTTTTTACCCAATTAAACTACCTGGACAAAATTTGCACAAATCGTCACAGGCAACTACTCCCCCAATAAACCGCCTGTTGTGCAAAAGAAAACCCGTGGTCGTCCAACCAAAAAGCAGCAAGAACACAAGAGAGAACAATCTGCAAGAAAGAGCTTGCATATGCCGGATGAAGAAAGTGGGTCCGATGAGGAGTTTGAATTTCCCCGGCATAGCTCATTCGAACCATCACAGGAGGACCTCGTACGACCTTCCCAGTCCCAGCCATGCCCTTCTTACGAGCTTCACCGTCACAGCTCTTACATACCGTCATCGTCCCAGGGGGCAGCATTTGGGATAAATTCAATATTCCAAAGCTTCCGCGGACAAAAAAGTCAAAGAACTTAGTAATGAATTATGGGGATAGAATTCCATCTGTGTTTCACCCATATATATCTAAAATAACGGATGTGAGACCTGATGGTCATTGCGGTTTTCGAGCGGTAGCTGTGGGGCTAGGGATAGGTAAAAATGAACATATGGTTGTCCGATCCCAAATGCTACTCGACTTGCGCAATAACCAAGCCTTGTGGAGGTCAATGTTTGATCCGAATAACGAAGGACATTATCAGCGTCTCTGCGATAGCATTTCTTTTAAAGGGGTGGGAGAAGCCCCAGAAGAGAATTGGATGACGACGCCGGAAGCAGGGTTTCTCATTGCACAGAGATATGGAGTTGTTTTTCATACACTCGACATTAGAGGTTCTGATACAGTTTTCCCTCTATTTTTAGGCCCAAGTGGTTCTCTACCGCCTATTCAGACGGTAGCAGTTTGCTTCGTGGACCGACATTACATCAACATAAAGCTTGAAAGATCATATCCAATGCCTCCCCCGAATACAACTTGGACTGCTTTTAGAAATGATGGTGGTGCGGAATGGGAAAATATGTTTGAAAATCAAATCGATATGTACAAAGAATTAGTTTTCCTGAAACGGGACACCAATCAAAGTCCTGGAGTACAAGATTTAGCTTAGATATGTGAAATTTGTAAAACTATTTAAACATTGTTTACGTTCTTAAAAATCGTATTGGTTATGTTTATGTCTTTTAACGGGCTTGTCGGGTCGGATTGTTTCGGTTCGTTTAAATAATATTAGTAATAATAAAAATAAAAATAAATAAATTAATAATAATAATATTAATAATAATAATAATAGTAATAATAATAATAATAATAAATACAAAAATAATAATAATAATAAATACAATAGTAATAATAATAATAATAATAATAGTAATAATAATAATAATAAATAAAATAATAATAATAATAATACAATAATAATAATAATAATAATATTTCATAGAATAGTAACCAAGTTTCAAAAGTGTTCCAATTAGGTCACTCATCCTTTTTTTGGCCCAATTAAATGACTAAACATTCAAATCGAGTCTTGTAAAATTTTATATGTGTCAAG